>ML362865.1:0-35909 GCA_005239505.1 Nicotiana paniculata | reverse complement strand
ATATATATATATATATATATATATATATATATATATATATATATATATATATATATATATATATATATATATATATATATATATATACGGAGCTGATTTGTTCACTATTACGAATTACTAAATATCGATCACAAGCACGCTAAGTGCATAATACCATCCTGGGGGGACTGATAAAGCCATAGGCTACAAAACTCAAGTACAACTGAGGTGCGAATATATACACGCTGGATCTGAAGAGCTATCTGCTCACATAACCTCCCCGTTACGCGGGACCTCAACATATAAGAAATTATCAAAGCCGTTTCACAACTCACACGGCACAATCACAATAACACATGAATTCGACGAAGATGGAACAACACCCGCTGTTCTAATACCTTTCCATGGAAAATGCTCTACTGAAAGGAACATGCCTGGCTCACACGGAGCCCATAATCATAAATAAATTCATCCACAAACATCGAGCCACTTCGCTCGCACCAAACTTAGCTATTACCTTTTACCTGGGTCCACATTAACCCACTTTTTCTCATAATACATGGGAACAACCATCATCACCGGGACTAACACCCCATAATCCATAATCAACTGAATTGAACGCCCTCCAGGCGTAAATTCTCAATTGAGCAATATTGCACTTCTTCATACTCAGTCCAAATCTGAAATCCATTAAGTGACTACATGTCACACTTTAGACAACCTTTTCGCGGTCATGCTTCCACGACCTTCCACACAAGGCAACAAGTCTGCCCATCCATAACACCGACCACACTAAGGCCGCAAAACACATCAAGAACCCATGACCAGGGTACAAAGCCTCTTTCATCAAATATCGATCTTAGGTGACACTGAAGATAACACCAGCTTACACTGAACTTTCAAATCACTTTGCCTTGCTCTTCCGAGCTAATGACATCCTTATAAATATCGGACCTAAATCTCGATTTTTACTCCCAGTTACATACTGCTTCCCGCACTTAACATACCAACATGAGGTAGCTCAAGAATTCCATCATAACTTTCGAACCACCAATAGGGTGAACACTTCATCATATAGAAACCTTTTACTTGACTCAATTCAAGAGTACCATCTCATCACACGAGTGAAGTCCCATTATCACCCAATCATGCAAATCCTTAAGTAGTAGTATATACCACCATAACCCTTCCGGGGTCCGCCTATACTTGACAGGCCATAGCACTAAAATGCTCCCACATGAGATCCGTTACGACGGCTGACAAGCCCCGCACACACCGGCACAAACCACATGCATAACTAAATCACACCGAATGAACCGATCACTGCCGCAAATATGCCATTTCAACCATGGCTAATCAATCTATCCTCTTTTAATCATCATTAATTGCCTCAGGAATAATAACAACTTCCTTCAACCCATAGCAAACTCAACCCTCACTCATCCCCAGTGACCATGATTCACAAGACTATGCTGCCCAAATCCTGCAACCTGTCTCATACCCTTCTGATAATCTTTTCTTCAATTCGGAGTCTATTTCTCTCACTCGTCCAATATTCTCCTGCATGCTCAAACATATAATAGAACATTCCAACCGCCCTCATTTCCTCAGAGATTACTCTGCAAAAGCTCGATTCTCGATCATATTGCTGCCTGAAATCCTTAATTGCCGCATTCTTAACTTTTGAACTCACTAAAACCGCTACTGAGAGTCACCCACTCTGACTGGCCCCGAATACAATCAACCCCAAGGCTCTCCTAACATGGGAACACCTTTTTCAATGAAACACGTGACTGAGTCACTATCCTTACAACTCGCCCATGCCTTAAGCATAAGATCTGAATCTTCCAAGCCAACTTTTGCACATATTCATCAAATACCACGCACCATTACAATTTTACCCCTTTTTCCTTAGCTGAAATAACTCGCCAACACGCCAAAAATCCTCAACCCCATGCGAAGACAATCCTACAACCCAACTGCAGATGGTGGAACTTCCCCACTTAGCCCGAAGCTACTCCTTGCACCACTCTAGACTCTATTGAGCCTTCCTCCTTTGATAACACGATCTTGCTTAGCCAATCCGTCCAATCCTTCCAAATTCCCTTGTTAGCAATCCCTAAATACTCGAATTCTATAGCATCATTCACACATTCTATCTCCTACCGACTAGCCACTAGGACCCCTCACAGAACCTGCCAACCCCGCCATTTCTAACCTATCCCCAGAAGACAACCCACCTGTGGAAATCACCCGCGGACACCTCCTAACGATTCTGAAATACACGATCTCTGTGACCTCAATACCCCATCATATGCCCTGCTTCATTTACCAACTTACTAGTCCGTTCGCTCCTCATGGACACCCATTAAATGTGCGACAATATCTCCAAATTCCAAGTTGTGATGCCGCTCCCCCACTTCGCGATTTCTCGACTTTCGCTTTTTACACCTGGCCTCCTAGAAATGGAACCACCGCCTAGCCTCATTCCAGTATCATTCTTTGCTAACCACATTCTTCAATACTTCTTCTCAATACTCTGACCCCACGCAATCGAAGAAACCATATCACAGACAAACTTAACACATTCCATTCAATCAATGACAATGACTACACGTCACAGGTGCATATCCCACCTCACTTGAAGACACCAAGTCTTACTATGTTATCAACCCCAACCAGACCATTCATAACCCAAATGCCATTCCTCTGCCTGCACAAAAGCACTGAAATCTCGAAATCACACTATGAGAAGACCTCCCTTCAAACCATTCCTCTTCCCCAACATACGGGAAAATGTTCTATCATCATATCGACACCGCGCGACAATCATTTGCAACCATCATCACTACCCGAGCACAGCCTTAAGGCTCACAGAAACATAGCTACTAAGTTAAAACAACATATTACCCTTTTCATAGGGGCATAATAACAACCATGACCATTTACACATGGAAGCATCTCGAATTACATTCGTAGCACCATTTCCATTTCCTCAAATTCCTGATCCATAGGAAGTTCTTTGCGGCGCGTAAGATTGAGTCGGAATGAACATAGGCATAAACCTCAAAGGAATCAACTCACACGATGAAGAATCAAGAAGAGAAGTACTCCTAACAGCTCTGTAGCCTCTTGAAGATAAGTACAAACGTCTCCGTACCGATCCGCAAGACTCTACTAGACTTGCTCATGACTCGTGGACCTACGGGAACCTAGCGCTTTGATACCATGTTGTCACGACCCAAAATCCATAGGTTGTGATGGCGCCGGAAACCACTGTCAGGCAAGCCAAATCCTTAATTAGTTAAAATACATTCATGTTTTAATATTTTCGAAACCGTTACCTTTCCTTGCATTTCATAATCAAATAAATAAATTTTTGTAAATTAAAATACGACAGCGAATAAAATTCTGTTATTTAAAAACAGTGATCTAAAGATTTCACTTAAACAATTATCCCAGTACATATCCCAGAACCCGGTGTCACAAGTACATGAGCTATTTCTAAGAATTCAACAATCATTACAAAGCCTGTCCGAAATACAACTGGGCAAGGAAATTTAAAAATATGGATAAATACAGTCTGAAGGAGACTCTGTCAGCTGCGGATCGCCTCCGAATGATGCAACTCGCCTAAGTCTCTGAATCCTCCACATTGCTATGAAAGTACCTGTGCAATAAAATGCACAGCAAGTGTAGTATGAGTACAAAAATAACGTGTACTCAGTAAGTCGCCTGCCTAACCTCAGAGAGGTAGTGACGAGAGGTCAATTTAGACACTTACTAAAGGTCAATTTTGGAATATTTACGAGTGATACTAAGCATGGTTTTATCATAGGCAGTTTATAAAACATGATTTAAACATCCTTCAATTTCGTTCACATTTAACACTTTATATCTTCGTCATATTAACAATTAATCAACATGGTGATTTAATCAAATAATAATAAATCAACGGAAGGAACAACTTCTTCCAAAAGTCTTTTTAATAACTTTAAGTCTTTGTCATTTCAATCGACAATTTAATATTTCAACCAGTAATCAGGAAAATATCATAGCACCTACGCAACAAATATCATGCGCAGGCAATGCCAAGGGTCGAAGAGTGCGGACCAACAATAATAAACTGTGCACTGCCGAGGGATCGACCGACTCGAACCATAGATGCATCTATCTGCCCCGCTCACGAATTGATGATGCGATGCAGTTAACATAATACGGCTAGCCTGCTCGCGAATCATACATGCGACTCAGGTGCTCATAAGAAAACATACACAAATACAGGGTCTTCTTGCTCGCGAATCACTCAAGCGACTCAGGCACCCAAAGTTACACATATCCACATAATAAATTCGTATTTATCAAGAAAACCATTTTTCTCAGAAAAATGGTAAAGTCTTTATTAAAAGAAACATGAAATATAGGTTTTGAAATCTTTGTTTTTGAAACTCATTTATCCAGTTTAGTAATACTTCATGATACAACCCAGTCCAGGTACACACATATTCACATCAGAAACAATTCTCTTTTTCGAAGGTTAACAATATGAGCTCTAGTTTTCTTTTAAACATTCAATTACGTTTCGGTCATATCAGCAGTTTAATATCACAGGTATGGTTACAGGTACACACATAAAGCATGCTAGTGGGTCCTAGGCTACCCGGACATGGCATAATAGTAGCTACGCACGGACTCCCGTCACCTTATGCGTACGTAGCCCCCGAAGATAATAGCATGTACCGAATTAATTCACCTAGGGGGATGATTCCCCCTCACAAAGTTAGAAAGAAGACTTACCTCGTTACGACATTCCAACACCGACTTCCAAGCCCTTTCGATGACTCCAACGGACGCACAACACTCCGAAACTACCACATAAATGACAAAGCAGTGAAAATTCATCCTAATACCCGCAACAAATTCATATTATATACTTTCCCAACCTCGCTCGGAGAAATGACCAAAATTTCCTCGGGCCCACGTGCCCGAAATCCGAAATTTCTCGAAGATACATTCTACCCATGGCCTTACTAACTCAAATATATAATTTACTCAAATATTCATGCTCAATTCGTGGCTAAAATCCAAATTTATATTTTCTAGGTTTTTCTTCAAAAACCCAAAATTTCCTACCAATTTCCCATATCAAACTTATGTAATGATCTTGTATTCAACTTGGAAATGAGAAGGAATCACTTACCTCATGATGCTTGGTGAAATATCCCTTGAAAAGCTCTCCAAAATCGCCTAAACCATGAAGAAATGAAGGCAATGAACCAAAAACTCTCGTTTTAAAACATTCTGCCCAGGTCGATTTCCGCACCTGCGTTCCTTCCTCCGCACCTAGGATCCCGCAGGTGCGACCAAATCTCCCGCACCTGCGGTTTTCCAAAACTTCAGCCCAAATCGCACATGCGCCCCATTGACCGCACCTGCGGCTTCGCAGGTGCGGAATATCCATCGCACCTGCGGTCCCCAGCCAAGCTTGCCCACTCTCACACCTGCGGCGCCCAAGCCACACCTGGGGCTCCGCACCTGCGGCCAAATCCTCGCAGGTGCGGTTACACCAGATGACAGCAGCTTCAGCCCTTTTTCCAACTTCAACTTTGATCCGTTAACCACCCGGAATCCACCCGAGACCCCTGGGACCCCGTCCAATTATACCAACCTGTCCCAAAACATGACACGGACTTGCTCGAGCCCTCAAATAACATCAAACAACGTCGAAATCACGAACGCACTCAAATCCATTTCTTTAAGAACTTAGAATTTCAAACTTCTACATCTGACGCCGAAACCTATCAAATCATGTCCGATTGACCTCAAATTTTGTACACAAGTCATATTCAACATTACGGACCTTCTCCAACTTCCGAAATTGCATTCCAACCTCGATATCAAAACTTCCACTTCCGACCGGATTTTCCAAAAACCTTCAAATTTATATCTTTAGCCAAATGACTCCAAAATAACCTACAGACATCCAAATTCACTTCCGATCGCGCTCCCAATTTTAGAATCACCATACGGAGCTATTCCTAAACTCGGAATCCCAAACGGACATCAACCTCACTGATATGCACTTCAAGCCCCAATTCATGAAATCCTTCTAAAATGCTAACTTCCACAATATACGCTGAAACGCGCCCGGGTTATCCAAAACCCGATCCGGACATACACCCAAGTCCGAAATTATCATATGAACCAGCTGGAACCTTCAAATACTGATTCGAAGATCGTTTACTCAAAATTCCAATCTTAGTTGATTTCTCCAACTTAAGACTTCTGAAATGAGAATTCTCTTTCCATATCAATTCTAAACTTCCTGGAATTAAATTCTGACCATGCCCACGGGTCATAATACCTGAAACCAAGCTACTCACGACTTCAAACTGCTGAACGACGTGCTAGAGCACAAAATGACCGGTCGGGTCGTTACGGGCCATTATTGCAAAAATCACATTTTTCTTATTAAATCATAAAGTGTCTTCTTCTATTAAATTGCATTAATATGTTAAATTGTTTAGCTTAGAGTAGAAAAGCATGTTTACGTGTCTAATTATCTATTTGATATTCTATGCACCATGTTTAGTTAGGTTACTGCTTTTACTTATCTATGATTATATGAACTGTATAAGTTCGATGCCATACATGTTATCTTATCTTTCATCGCATATTTAAATTGGGAGTACAGACGTATTATAGGAGATCCCCCTGTACTGCATCTTTAAATTGGGACTACGGACGTATTCCGGGAGATCCCCTGTACTGCATATTTAAATTGGGACTACAGACGTATTCCGGGAGATCACCCAGCACTGCATATTTATTTTAGGACTACGGACGTATTCCGGAAGATCCCATTGTACTGCATAATCATCTGGAACAACGGGACTGTATCTCGGGAGATTCCACCTTGAGTTTACCTTATTCTGAGCCGAGGGCTCCCTTGACTGTTAAGTATTCGAAGGTTTTCTTTAATTGCTTACTGTAGAATTTACTTATCTCATTTACTTTTTTAAATTGATTATATTTACTCCAGTAGGGCCTTAACCTGACCTCGTCACTACTTGACCGAGGTTAGGCTTGGCACTTACTAGGTACCATTGTGGTGTACTCATACCCTTTCATGCACATGTTTTCGTGTGCAGATCCAGGTACGAGCTATCAGCCTCGAGGATAGTATTTGTTGTTGATTCTAGGAGACTACAAAGCTTTTCTGCCGCATTCGCATAATCCTCAGAGTCCTCTTCTACTCCATCGCTTAGAATCCTTTTTATGTACTTCCAGAATTGTTTAGAGCTACTGTAGTTCATAGAAGCTTGTGACTTTGTGACATTTCGGGTTATTTGGAGAGTATTTTGTATGAGCCGAGCGGCACTATTTTTGCTAATTTAGATTATGCCCTTATTTTCCTTATTTCTTGTGTTTTTATTAAAGTTTTCCCTAAATATTAGGCTTACCTAGTTGTAGAGACTAGGTGTCATCACGATACCTTTCGGAGGGTAAATTGGGTCGTGACAAGTTGGTATCAGAGCCCTAGGTTCATAGGAGTCACAAGTCATAAGTCGGCTTAGAGTCTCGCGGATCAGGTTCATAGGAGTCCCGAGTCACATCCGGTTTATTAGTCAAAGTCGCAAGAACACGTACCTTGAATTTATTTGAAAATCAGGATCACGTCACGCGAACATGTACGCAATCACGGTAGTAGTTTAAAATCCGCGCCTAAAGCATTTCTACGAGTGTTTGATTAATGCATTTTATTTACTAAGAGTGTTTGACCATAGTCACGCAAACATGTACCTTGGTTTGTTTTGGTATCACAACTATGTCACGCATGTGTGTATATAATTGTAATAATTAGTTTAATTATGAGTACCTAAAGTCATGCTTATGTCTCGAATCCTATGTGGTATATCTAGGTGTAAAGGTTCATCACTAATGTAATACATTTGTTTGTATCAAATAGGGCGGCTTATGTATGAACTTCCTATCAGGCCCAGATCTTTTAAAAGTTTGAGGCCTGATAAGGACTGAGTCCAATGGACTTTAGCCCAAGATCTTATTGTCCATTATTTGGACTATACTACTGAATCAATTTGAAAAGAATTTGGGCCTGTTTGGGTCCAATTGGACTCTAACCCAATTAAGCATTCAATCAACTAAGACACATTTGATTCAAAAGGTTTGGGCCTAGTAATGAGTCTGAATGACTCTGGCCCAATGCATATTTGTTTGAATGAATTTGAAATTAAGAATTTTAAATACATACGTAAAGTTTTACCTATATTTTTTTTATATTTTAAAAAGGAAGTATCTGGGTTTTTGAATAAAACATATCGAAATTTGGTTAAATTCGGATATGTTTCCTATTGATTTGCCTAAGTCTTCTATTTAGAGTGTCGAGTTTAAAACTCATTTGTATTTGGAAATCTTAAAGTGATTATCTCTAATCGAAGTGTTTGCTTAATTCAAAGACTAAAATATGAAATACAGTTCCAGGGACCCAATTTGTTTGGGCTTGAAAATGTATTAAGGTCTGCCCTATCAATTGCCTTGTGAACAGCCCAGTTTCATACAAATTTGAGTTACTACATTTAACCATTAAAAAACAGTATAGTAAATAACTAATGTATTAAACGGATCTATTTCATAAGCAAATGTGATAAAAATGAAATTATTACATTTTTCGCCAATTGCTAACTGAACGGTAATAATAAAGTCAGCTTGTTATTACTTAAACAAATTTTCTGGACTGCTTTTCCCTTATTTTACTACTGCATAAGAATATACAGATATCATAAACAGAAAAAGCTTTAAACTGATTTTATAATTTACTGACACTTTAACAATATGATTAATACAACTTAAATTGCCTAAACAATGTAAATAATTAACCCTTCATGAATTTACACATAATATATATAACTCTACCAACATTATTTATGTGATAACTTAGCTTAAACATAAAGTTACATTTAAACCAATCACACACTTTTATAAACAGTAAATGAAATATCATAACAAGAGAATGGAAATTTACATTGTTAAAGGATTACCTTGACAGCAGCAAGAGAAACGAAATAAGTAAGAAAATAAGTCTCTGGACAAACTTTGAAGCAAAGTAGCAGCAATGAAAACCTGATTTCAAAAATAGGAAGAAACTTTTTTTTCTGATTCTGAAAGATCAAGACTGATTTTCAGAAAAAGGTTTTTCTCTTAAAAAATGAAAGGAAATTTTTTAGGCAGTGCAAAGATTTCCTTGTATAATGATGTCTATCAAAATCTGTTCTCTTCCTCCTTTTATGGAAAGGGAAGAGTGTATTTATAGACTGATGAAAAGGGATAAGAATTAATGTACAAAGAATCTGCCAGAATTCCCTACAAAATTAGGAAAAATGGCATATTCTTAACAGAAATGGACAGCTGTCCAATTTTTAGTATCTTCCTTATCTCAGAAAATGGACAAGTGACCAGATTCTGGATATTTTTGAATCTTATCCCTTTTTCCTACTCAGCATTGGGATAATTGTCCTTATTCTAGAAGGTTCTAGTGATTTCTGAGGAATTTCAGAATTTAGAATTTCCACATTTGACCCCTAAGGGCCTTGGATTTCCTTCAGAACCAGATTGGTCCTAGGCCCAAGTCTGGTGACTTTTGGCCTTGATTCTTAAGCTCTAAAGCTATGGGCATGTCTTATTCAGCCAGACCCAATTTTATGAACTAAAGGGAACTGGTCAACTTAGTGAGGCCCAGTTTTACCCAATAATTAAATAAAGAAAATAAACGATTAATAATAAGTAAATAAATAAAACAGTAAATGCTTAATAGAAAAAAAATAAATACAAGATTAATATAGGATAAAAAAGACAGAATGTAAATAAATAAATTAAAACTGTTTTTTTTTTACTTTTTTTTCACTTTATCTAATTAAGTCCATTTAATTAATTAAAAAAAGTAAAACTAATAGAATATACTTACACTGATTTTATATATTACTTTAATAAGTCCTATTTAATTAGTTAATTAATTTTAACAGAAATAACTAACAATGATAATAACAGAATACAACAATAAAAATAGAAATAACTAAAAAAAAGTAAGAAAAGTGGAAAAATAACATAAAAATAGAAAAACTTGTAAAAAAGGTAGATCTAACCGTGAAAAAACCGTCATGCCAAGACTCCCATCTAGGATCTAAAATCCTTGATGAGAGATCTTGACAGGAGGATCTTTTAGCGACTAAGGGGATTTTGACAGATCTAGGGTTTCAGATACCCTAGATCTAAGATCTATAATTATTGGTGAAGATTTTAGGGATTTGGTTGGTAAGATGATGTTTAGGAGGATGAGAGGAGGGTATGGGGTTATTTTAAGTGAGTTTAGAGGTCCGCCGCCGCCGTAGGCGATTTTCGGCGGCGGGGTTAGGGCGACGTAGGGTTTTCGGCTATTTTTTAGGTTTAGATTGGTTGGTTTTTTGTGGGGTTTTGAGGGTGAGGATTTATGAGATGGGGTTTAGGAGGAGTATAGGGTTGATTTAGGATGGTTTTGGGGTAGTTTAGATATTGCCGCCGCCTTTAGGCGATTTCCGGCGGCAGTGAGGGAGGGGATATGATGGCGGCTAGGGTTTTGGGAGGTGCGATTTGAGGCGACGCTAGGGTTTGGGGGAGGATAGGGATAGAGTGAAGTGAGAGAGGAGGGAAGGTGAAATGAGGGGGGTAAGAGAGGGTTTGGATATACAAATACTTGGGGGAAGAGGAGTTCCAGGCCGTTAGATCATAAGTAGATCAACGGCCTGGATTGATGGTCGGCCAAACAACGTCGTTTTAGGGGGTAAGGGGGCTGGCCAGTTCAAGGGTTTTGGTCTTGGGGTGTTTTGGGTTAAGTTCGGAATTGGGCTTGGTTTCAAAAGACTTAGCCCAATCCGGTTCTTTAGGTTAATTAGTCTCTTAATTAATTAATTTTTAAATTCTAACTAATTTAATTAATCCCTAAATTAAATACTAAATTATCTTAAATTTTAAAATTACACTACTTGTCTATTTGGTATTATTTACATAATTAGTCGATTTTTAAGTTTAAACAAGAAAAACTACTAGTTTTAATCATTGAAACTAAAAAAATGTCAAAATAACAATTTTTGCGCTTTTCTTTTTAATTATGTAATTAAATTATGCAATTAGGCATTAAATTAAATTTAAAAACCTAATAACGCAAGATGATGAAGATTTAAATATTTTTGTTGGTTTTCATAACTTTAAAATGAAAAATGCAACTAAACTGCAAATAATTCCAAATAAATACCAAAAAATCCTGTAAAAAATCTAGAAATAAATAGGACTAATTTGTTTATTACTTTTGTGGGAATAATTTTATAGGGTAAAATTACATTCTCACATTCAGGAGGAGAAAACAACCACATAGTCTAGGCCACGGGGGTGATTCCAGCTATGGGATGATGCCTCTTCATCTCACAGCAGCTACGAGGTATCGGAGAGTGCGAGCTAGACTTCTGAGCTACCAGCTTCCCCAGACACAGTGGCACAGTCCATACAGGATATCCTCGATGATGGTAGACAGGGAGATGGTACATCCACGGGTGTGAATAGATCGGAGAAACAAGAGATATGGGAGGACAGGTTCGTCAGCTTGGCGGCCTTCACTTATTTCCTTATGTGGTGGCCAGTGAGATCTTTGACACTTGAGAGGCAGTTTCTACTGAAGGATTTGGATAAATACAACTCGACGATGTTGAGGCAGTACAGAGAAAGAAAGGTTTGGATTTGGTCTACTGAGAGAGTTGAGGATGCCAAGGAGTACCTCGTCTAAGAGTTCTACGCAAATGTTTCTCACATCAAGAAGGGGACGAAGGTGACCAAAGTACGCAACCTCAAGGTGAGATTTGGTCAGCATACACTAAATGCGTACTTGGGGTTTGAGGACTTGGAGCCGACGGAGTATCTGGAGAAATGTGCAATAAAGGAAGAAGTTCGACCTTGACTGGAAGAGATCTTAGCACCACCAGGGCCACCATCACCATGGATCACTTCTGGGGTTCCCATTCAGCGGAACACAAGCTTCGAGGTGAAGGGATGGCAGACCTTTGTTTGCAGTAGACTTGATCTATGCCAGAATGAGACTCATCTACCTCTTCGTCATGCTGTTCTTGTGGCTTCCATCATGGACGGGTACCCAATTAATGTGGGTGTCGTGATGTCAGCCAATATGTCATTGATAGCATAGCAGACTAGCTCGACCTACCTTTATCCCAACACTATCATAGAGTACCTCAGTTATGCAAAGGTAGAGCCGAGATCATTTGACACCAAGGCGAAGCCAAAGAAGCCATCTTACTGGCATTTAGCGATGGATGAGACCAACCCAAAGAAGAGAGCCCAGCCTTCTACCACCAAAGGCCAGCCTGATGAGCCGGAAACGGTAGTTACTGAAACACCTAACATTCCATCCACCTCTGCTGAGCCCTTTTCCAGTGATGTTGTTATGCCTCTGCCATCATCTCCATATCCTACCACAGCCCCCTGGGCAGTCCCTGCTCCAGCTCCAAGGCCAGTGCCTATGCCTACAACTCGATTATCTGCTATGTGAGTCTCCAGAAAATTGGCGAGTCTCAACAACTGGATGAAGTAGCTGCCTGACTTATCTAGTACTATTGCAGTGTAATCATCTACCCAGGCACCACAGGTCTCCTCTGATATTGATGAGAAGTTGAATAAGATTCTAGACAACCAGAAGATGATCATGGACACTATAGTAAAGCACATGTCAGTTATTGAGGAGTTGGGAAAAGAAGTGAAGAACATGAGAAAGTCCCAAGCAAGCAACAAATCAATTGAGAAGCTCAGAAAAGAGGTTACTAGACTTGCGACAGCTGCGGATCTACCCTTTGATATGTTACTTGACCCAGACCAGTCTGCCCCAGATCCATCAATAGCGTTTGCACTAGTTTCACTAGCAGGCCAGTCTGAGGAGCCAGACCTTACTGCTGAGGCAGTGCGTGCGATGTTTACCACTCTCGCCATGCCGAGATTTGATGATGATAAGATACAGTTGGAAAAACCCAATAAGAGATGATATTGTTGGGGACACTGAGATGTCCAAGGGTCCTTAGGGATTTTTCTTCACCCTCTCTTCTTTCACTCTTATTTGTTAAGCATTGGGGACAACGCTTACTTTTATTCGGATGGTGGAGTTTATTTCATTTGGCATTAACACATTTTGGATACATTTGGACTATAATAATTTGATGATTTTGTTCCTTTTCTTATTTGTAGTTTCTCTATCTTCAGTAGTTATTGTTTATTAGCTTATCTATTTTTCTACTTTAGTTCTTATTTTATTAGTAGTTTTTTTTATGTTTTCTTAGATAATAAGCCTTTGGTTTTCTTAATGCAACGGTTCTTTTCAAAGGTATTTTTTGCGTGAACCGGGTGACTCGTCCCAATGATGGATGGCGTGATAGCCTTCTTAAGGAAATGAGTCCGTTTTTGTGTTTCGGTAATAATGACAGTAGTACTAATGAATAAAAGGCCTAATCAAATCATTCTCGAAAAAATGCCATTCATGTTTCTTTTGGTACCAACACACTTAACTATGTGCTTATGGTTTGAAACAAGGTTTTTGAAAGAAAATATCTCTAGTTAGTGACTTTGAGACTCTTGAGTTCACTTTGGTAATCATCAAGTGGTTTATTGGACCATAGTGATCTTTATACTTGAGTGTGGTTGTTGAAGGCTCTTGACTCTATCCTCATTTACGGTCTAGTTGCATGAGAGGTGAGGTGATTTTGATTTGTTGTTAGTCCAAGTATACGTCCGAATGGTCTAGAACTTGCCCCGAATGTGCTTCAAGGTGAAATCCTAAGTTTTTCTTGGTTTGAGAAATGATTGTAAGCTTTCCTTGGCCCGTTTGAGCTTTCTATTTCCAACCAGTGTCGTTATCCCTAGTCAACCCCCTTTGAGCCTCTAGACTTTCTCATTTGATAACCATGTTATAAGCCTTTACCCGTTTTATCGTGATCCTCTCTTGGCACCTGGACCTTACTTAACACTCTTGAAATAAGTGGCTTAAGGAATAAGTTTGGGGGGAGAGTTGAGGAATTTGAAAGAGGTATCAAGGCACCAAAAAGAGAAAAGAAATGGTATCTATGAAAAGAGAAGGCAAGAAAATAAAAAGAACAAAAGAAAAATGCAAAAAAGAATAAGTGGAAGAGTTGATGGATTCAAAAAGAGGTAATGATCCCTAACATGAACATGGGAGAAAAGGAATTAAATGAACAAGAAAGAGCGATGTGAAGTATATCTAGCCCCAATAAAAAGAGAATCCCTCTAAGAATTGGTAATTATGAGCCAAGAAATGAAAATGTGGAATGCTTAAGGAAAGGTGTAACTACTTATCCATATGGTATTCTACCCTAATCAAAAAGCCTTCATTACAACCCGAAAGAAGTCCTACTTGATTTCGAACCGAGTGAGCTTACATTAGTGGTGATCGACATGAGGGGCAAGCTGATGGCCCTTGAAGTCGTACTTGTGCCATTCTTTTGTGGGAGAAGAATGACTGTTTCATGAATCTTAAGATTGAGTGCTAATTTTTTAAGTGAGCTTGGGAAATGGAAGATAGAGGAGGAAGAGTTTGGGGTCCACCATGACCTACATGATTGAACAAGATTCCTTGATGAGTAAAGTCAATTCTTGAAGCTCAAATGTCACACTAGAACTTTATGTGCATGATACTTAACTTGTCTCCTTGTTGATAATGCATGAGTAGCATGGGTAATTATAGGTCCCAACTGAGTATGGATGGCTTACCATTGACTCTCTGAAATGATCTTTCACTTTGAGGAGGTGGGAACTAATCTATTTTCTTGAGGACAAGCAAAGACTTAAGTTTTGGGGAGTTGATAAGTGTGGATTTTGACCACTTATTAGTACTTTTTTACTTTCTTTTAGTGCAAAAGTATTGATTTGTGTTCCCAAAACTAATGAAAGTGTGCAAATTGTAGGAATGTTGGAGATTTGGGCTAAAATGAAGAAATCAAACTCAAAAAGGAGTGTTACATCTCACAAGGCAAGAAGGGGTGCAACAGACCAAAAGTGCAGTCCGCAGAAGTATTTTTGTAGCTGCAGAATCAAGTGCGGACCTAGAATTCTTCTTATGGCCGCAGATCTGTTGTTGAAGCTCAGAGATGCAATAAAGAGAAGTGCGGACCGCACACAATTTGTACGACCACAGAACATGGTCCGCAGTGACAAGAATTTAAAAAGTTCAGAGAGTGTGCAAAATGGCCAAGACGGAAGCCTTCCCTGAAGTGTGGACCGCACATGAATTGTGCGGCTGCAGAAGCTGAATTGTAGCCGCAAACCAAAATGTGCAGCTGCGAAATCCATTTCCCTATAAATTCAAGAAATGTACGGACCGCATATGGAATTGTGCGGCCGCAGAATATCCCGAGGGGCATTTTTGTCAGCGAATTTTGAGCCACTATAAATAGATGGGAATCACATTTTTAGGTCAAGGTTTGAAGTTTTCTCAGCTGTAATTGTTGTAGTTTACCATTTTAGGAAATCTGTGATCATTTTGGGAGAAAAAAATCATAATTTATCATTTTATTTTGTATTATGGCTTTAATTAGTATTTCTTCTTTGTTTTCTTTATTTTCTACTATGAGTAACTAAACATCTACTAGGGTTGTGATCCAACCCTAGTGACCTTATGGGTATTTAATTTAATGCTTGTTTATAATTGGGTGTTTGTTATTTAGCCTTGTTCATGCTTTAATTTTTGAATTAATGGTTGCACACATTGATTCATGCCTTTTTTACTTGGTCTTTGCTTGAGAAAGAGGGACCTAGTCTAGGAAACTTGGATGACAAGAAATTTGGCAAGTTAATGATATGATTGACCTAATTAAATGGTTTGAACTAGAGATATGGAAAATCTGAGCTCATATCAACTATTTAGCTTGATACCCATTAGGGCTTGAGAATTCTAAATTGAGCAAAATCACTTTATAACCGAGAGGTATTGAGTGGTTAACTTAGAGTTGAGAGCTATAATACACTCTGATCAAGAAAACAAGTGTTAACGTATTTAACCCATTAGGTGAATACCTAGGTGAAGGTTACATCCCTAGGCTTTTTACCTATTTGAAAACAACCAAAAACAAATAGTCAATTTATAGTTTCATTTCTCTTATTGAGCATTGATAGTGTAGTTTATAGAAGTAAATTGCAAACCAATTTGATTGGAAGTGTATTTAAGTTGTTTCGTCTTCACGCATCAAGTATACACTCTAACACCCATTGTTAGCTCCTTGAGGAAATCGACCCCGACTCATAGTTGGGTACTATTCTTCCAACGGCATCTTCCACTCATTGTTGAGTGTGGATTGGGAGTGGACCAATTACCACTTTTCCTTTAGGAAGTCTTTTACATAAACTCGAGCTGTCGGGGAGGCTGGCCAAATGGACCATCGAGCTAAGTGAGCACGATATCACATACCAGCTTCAAACAATGACAAATTCGCAAGTGCTTGCTGACGTCGTCGCAGACTTTAGCACAAAAGTAATACCCGAGGCCGAGAAGGAAGCCGCTCAAGCTTCTCTTCAAACATAAGACCTCTGGGTTTTGTACACTGACAATGCATCCAATGCTTCTGGATATGAATTGGGTCTCGTACTCGAGGTCCCTACTGGTGAAGTAATTCACCAATCCATAAGAAGCCCATATATGACTAACAACGAGGCCGAGTATGGGACCATAATCGCATGTCTGAGGCTAGCACTCAAATATGGGGCGAAGTGCTTGAAACTCCGTTGTGATTCTCAACTCATGGTAAAGCAAGTTATAGGGACTTTCCAAATCAAACAACAAAGCTTGCAAAAATATCAAGCCGGGATCTGTAAGTTGCTTCCCAATTTCAATGAATGTCAGCTCGACCAGATCCTGCGAGCCATGAGTATCGAAGCAGATGGCCTCGCCAAATGGTCCCCAGCCACCAGAAGCATCACGATCGAGGATAAAAGTGTAGTCCACCTCCTCAACTTGTCACTGGACCAAATTGAGGTAAAATTTGTAAGTTTAACTTGGGACTTGAACAATTATATTATTACCTACGTGCAAGACGGCTCCCTCCCAAAGGACAAAAAGGAAGTGAAAAAACTATATGCAAGTGACCAGATACAACCTCCTTCATAATGACTTGTACAAGAAAACATATGGCGGCCCTCTAGCAAAGTGTTTAAGTCCAAGCCAAACCCAGTGCATTATCGAGGAAGTCCATGAAGGCCACTGTGGCGCTCATTCTGGTGATCAAGCACTCGTTAGGTGCCTCATATGGGCTGGGTGCTATTGGCCCACCATGGAAAAAGATGCCTTAGAATTTTTCAAGAAATGTGAACGATGTCAGAAACACGCCCCAATAAATCACCAAGCAGGCGAACACCTTTATTCGGTTACTTTGCCATGGACAATTATTAAGTGGGGATGGACATCGAGGGTCTACTCCCTCCAGGGAAAGTTAATGTACAATTTCTTTTAGTTTTAATTAACTATTTCTATAAATGGGTGGAAGCAGGAGCATTCGTCCAAGTGCACGAACAAGAGGTAATCGCCTTCGTATGGAAAAATATCATCTACCGATTTGGCCTACTCAATGAGATAAGCTGCGAAAATGGGCCTCGGTTTATGGGAAAGAAAACCATTAAATTCTTCGAGAAATGTCACATTAAGAGGATACTTTCAACTCCTTATCACCCAGCGGGCAACGGACTGGAAGAATCCTCCAATAAGTCCATATTAAACATCATAAAGAAAAAACATGAAGAAGGCAAGGGACTGTGGCCAGAAATACTCCCGAAAGTATTATGGGTGTACAGAGTCACCTGCAAGATGAGCACATGAGAGACACCATAGTCTCTGGTCTACGGAACAAAAGCAGCTAACTGGTCGAGGTCGGAAAGCCTAGCCTAAGGTACTCCTATGAAAGCGGCACCAGTAATGTCGAGAGTAGAAGGAAAGAGCTCAATGAGATCGACGAACGAAGAGATATGTAATACATAAGGATGGTCGCCCAAAAATAACAGGCAGAACGTTACTACAAAAAAAGGCAAAGGTCCAACCACTCAAGATCGGAGACTATGTACTCAAATCCAAAACCCAAGAAAGCAGAGATACACGAGACGGCAAATTGGGAACCAACTGGGACGGCCCGTACAAAATTTTAGGCAAATCAAACAAAGGTTCATCCCAACTAGTGACAATGGAAGGAAAACAGTTAGCAAACAATTGGAATATAAACCACCTCAAATACTTCAACTTCTAGAAAATAAGAAGTGCCCCCAAGTCGTACTCTTTTTTCCCTCAATTCAGTTTTGTCCTATTAGGGTTTTCTCAAGGAGGTTTTTAACGAGGCGACAAGAGAGACACTTTGAATCAAAGTGTATGAATAACGGACTAATTTCTTTTTTTCACCGCCCGACTCCTCAAGATTATCCAAGTCGAACAATAAAGGGACTAGATATATCGGGGATGGGACTAGAACGCCAGCCAACGCCTAAAATATGTAACTTTCTCCAATTATGTAATTAAAACAACGACGCCAAATTAATAGAATTTCACACTTATTGAAATTGCTCTAACAAAAGGTTAAGTTCGACCAAGCTCGAACAAACACCTACTGGCCTTTGACTACAATTTAATGGAAGGTTAAGTTTGACCAAGATCGAAGAAATAGCTACTGTCCCTCGGTCACGATTTAACGAAAGGTTAAGTCCGGTCAAGCTCGAACAAACGCCTATCGTCCCTCGCCCGAAACTTAATGAAAGGTTAAGTTCGACCAAGCTCGAACAAACACCTACCAACCTTCGCCCGCGATTTAATGAATGATTAAGTTCGACCAATATCGAACAAACACCTACCGGCCCTTGTTTGTGATTTAATGAAAGGTTAAGCTCGAACAAACGCCTGTTGGCCCTAGGCCGCAACCTAACGAAGGGATAAGATTCAACCAAGCTCGAACAAATATCTATCGATCCTCGGTCACGACTTATTCGACTAAATTCGAATAAGACTTACTGGCCCTCGGCCACGACTTAATAAAAGATTAAGTTCGACGAAGCTCGAACAAACATCTATCGACCCTCGGCTGCGACTTATTCGACCAAATTCAAACAAGGCTTATTGGCTCTTGGCCATATATCACCTAAGAGGCATACTTAACTTATTTAATCAAAGGGCTGATATAACCCATATCTATTCAGATTGAAAGGTTATGATCAACTAGAAGGTGACAACAATAAAATGGACAAAAGTGAAACATACAACAGAAGCAAAAATATACAATTACAGAAGCAAACTGCAAATCTGAAAAAAGGTACAAATAAGGACTTTGATATTTATACTTAGATAAAATGTTGTTTATAAAACGCCCAAAGGCCCCAACAAAAGTACACAAAAAAGTTAAAATAAAACTATTGGCCACAGCCATCATGGCCTTCAACTCCCTCACTATCTTTGCTTTCAAAAACGTCACCCTAACCATCAACACCACCTCCATCCTGGCCTTCAACACCCTCTCTACCCTCACCCTGAGGATACACGGAATCATATCAGGTATCCTTCTTGAGCCGACCTACACCCTCTTCCTTATCCTCCTCACTAGGCCAAGGCGTAGTAGGATCATAGCCACATGCAAGCCAAGCCTCGTGAGCCCTGGTCCGAGCATCCTCAGGAGCCACCTCAGAAGTGCAGCCCATTTCATACAAGTTGCGGAACACATCAAGTCCGGCTTCAGAATGGATCCACTCCTTATACAGCTCCCTAGGGACGTAGAGGAAATCAGAAGCATTAGACGAAGAAGGTCGCGCAAGCAGTTGGATTTTCTTGGCCTCCAGAGTAGCAACTCGATCATGTAGCTCGGAGGTCTCCCTGTCCAGCTCCCCGATCCTCTCCTCAAGCTGGTCTTCCTTGGTACTCACTGTCGACTGATCATTCTACCGCTCAGCACGAAGAGTCTTATTCGCCAGCTCAAGGATGTCCACCTTCCTCCGAGCATCTAATCGAGAAGACTCCGCCTTTTCAAGCTCCTCCTGCTTCTTAGTAATATCACCCTTGAGAGCCTCCGCCAGGAACTGGAACTCCTCAAGCTGGTGTCGCAGTTGGACCACTAGAGCTTGAAGGTCTCTACATTGGGCCCCATCGCTCTTATTGAGCTTAATCTCCTCTTCTTTTCTCCTCAACATCCCCTCAAGGAAGTTGCACTTCTCTACGGCCTCCATCAGCTCTTCGTCCCTCTTCTTCAAGTCTTCTGTAACGGCCTGACCGGTTGTTTTGCGTTATCTGACCCCGTTCCTATTGTTTTGTGATTTATGACTTGCGGGGACTGGTGGTCCGGGATTCGGGGATGTTTAGAGTGCAATAGGAACAATTGGTTCCTTAATGTTGGCCTTTAAGGCCAAGTTTGACTTTGGTCAACATTTTTTGGTAAAATGACCCTGGAATTGAGTTTTGTCGGTTCTGATAGCTTCGTGTGATGATTTTGAACTTGGGCGTATGTTCGGATTGGGTTTCTGATGACCCAGAGGAATTTCAGCACCCAATATTGAAATAAGAAGTTCCTTAAGTTCATATTTTGGTTTGGGATGAGTTTTGGTGTTATCGAGGTCCTAACGGAATTCTGAGATCGGGAATAGTTCTGTTATGTTAATTATGACCTGCCTGCAAAATTTGGGATCATTCTGAGTTGTATAGGTCGGTGCGACGCATTGTGAGCGAAGTCTAGAAAACTTAAAATTTCCTAAGTTTGGTTCTTGGGGTTTGGGGGTGTGATTTTGAGTTTTAGCATTGTTTCGGATGTTCCGAAGGCTCGAGTGAGTCCGTATTATGATTTGGGACTCATTGGTATATTTGGATTAGGGCTCGGGTGGGCCCAGGTGCCTCCCGGGAATCTAACGAGGCCAAAAACCAGCTAAAACAACTGCTGGTGCAGCTGTTGCTGGTGTGACCGCAGGTGCGGTTGCCCAGTCGCAGGTGTGGAACCGCTCTTGCGGTCCTAGCCTCGCAGGTGCAGAAACCCAGGGTCCCCCAGCCTTCGCAGGTGTAGAACCATTTCCGCAGGGGCAGGTCTGGTGGTGCGGAAACCCCTCCGCAGGTGCGATCCCCAGCCCCCTCGCTAGTTTCCGCAGGTGCGATTCCTTTCTCTCCGGTGCGGGACCGCAGGTGCGGAAACATCTGTAGGCAGACCTATTTATATGTTTTAAAAAAATGGGTTGTCTTCATTCTTCTTCATCTAAAAACTCCATTAGAGAGCCTCCAAGGTTGAGCAGCACCTCCACGGCCTATATAGTGCTAAGGTGAGTAATTCCTCTCTATTTCCTAAATTTTACATGGAATTCAACTAGAATTAATTACTAAGACATCAAATAATCAAGAATTTGGGTAGTACAAGTTAGGGTTCTTAAGAATTTGTGAAATCACTCAATGATTTCCATGCATTCCAATATAATTACATAACCTTGATCCTTAGGCTACGAGTGAGCGACCCCTTTAATAATTCTCGATATTCGGGCATACGGGCTCGGGCTTGAAATTGGGTAATTATTCAAGATTGGTGAATTTTGGGTTAATAGGTTAATCCTTCTTCTTTGATCATGAGTTTATGTAATTATACTATTTTTGGCTAGTTGCGAGCCGTCGAGGGTAGATTTCGGAGATTCGGGCGCATCCTTGATCCGAGGAGTGGTTTTGTCACGAGGTGAGTCTCCTTTGCAACCTTGTAAGAGGGAGTTGTCCCCATAGGTGTTACACATGCTGCGTGTAATTGTTTTGGGGGCTACGTTCATACCACGTGATGAGAGTCCGTACGTAGCGACTATTTTATCATGTCGGGTAGCTTTAGGGCTCACGAGAATGCCATTACGTGCCTTATGTGTATCTTTAGCCAAACTTTGAGTTTTTTATCATCTTTGAACCAGTATGCTTATTATCTCTGAACTAGTATGCTAAAATGGTAGAGAGTTGCCTCTGAAATTCAGGTGAATAGACCTTTGTTACAAGTATAGCCCCTACTAAGCTTATTGATAAGTCAGGTATATATATATATATATATATATATATATATATATAAATATATTAGTCAGCACTCGAGTCGCAGGTATGATTCGCGATCGAGGGGAGCTTTATGTTAATTATATGTCTGAGTCAGCACTCGAGTCGCAGGTATAATTCGCGATCGAGGGGAGCTTTATGTTAATTATATATCTGAGTCAGCACTCGAGTCGCAGGTATGATTCGCCATCGTGGGGAGCTTTATGTTAATTATATATCTGAGTCAGCACTCGAGTCGCAGGTATGATTCGCGATCGAGGGGAGCTTTATGTTAATTATATATCTGAGTCAGCACTCGAGTCGCAGGTATGATTCGCGATCGAGGGAAGCTTTATGTTAATTATATATATGAGTCAGCACTCGAGTCGCAGGTATGATTTGCGATCGAGAGGAGCTTTATGTTATTATATATTTATGATTCATCACTCGAATCGTAGGTATGATTCGCGATCGAGGGGAGCTTTATGTTAACTATATATTGTTTGTTTTTTGGACACATTGTAAATGCGCCACATGAAATGCACCCGCAATTTACAACGTGTTGATTTTTATTATTGTTTCGAGTTATGGTTGGGTCACATGAAATGTACACCAAAATTCGGACTTATGTATCGTGACCATATCACGGGGGTCGTACCCATAGCCACGATGATTTAATCGCGCCTCAAGCAAACTACGATATATAATTATTTTCCCTAAGCTTTGAGACTGATTCACATGTTAAGCAATCTTGTTCTTTAGGACATTTGTATTTTCCTAACGTAAATTCAAATATTTTTCTTATAATTAAAAATTCTAAACAGAGAACTACTCAAACAAATATGAAACTGGAAATGCAAATCATACACATAACAAGTACTGGAAACGAGAGTAAACAAACACCAAACATTCACATGAGAAATGATGGGAAAAAAAAGAGAGTTTACTAAATCTGACCGGAAAATGCAATAGGAGCAGGAGCTTGGATCGAGAAGCCCGTCGGCAACCTCGAATCGGCCCCGAAAAGCTCGAAACCCAAATTGAAACTCTAGCTAAACTGCACTGTCACTTGAACGACCATGAAAGTTGAGTTATTCTTCTCTTTTCTTTTCTATCTGACTATGTGGATTATATACTGAAGTGGAGGCTTGCAATGTTTGTAAGAAATGAGAAGACATTAATTAACAAGATTCGGAGAATCTTCATGGCATTGTGCAGAGAGTCAACTATGTTGATGATAGTGTTTGAAAAGAAAAAGGAGAAGGACGATAGGTGTCTCTGTATTTTGTTGTGTGCTCGCCGTTTCCAACAGGAACTCTTCCGGAGTCAATTTTCAAGGTGGAAACAGCAACAGACGGTTGATGTGGCGGCATCAGCGATAGAATTTTGTGAATGGGTAGCTCGGACGATGGAAACGGCAGAAGGAGTTGGAGTTCCGGCGGCTTCTTCTTCTCTTAGGGTGTGGGTGGCCGATTTTAGGTAGGGTGGAGTCGGCGGCTGACGAGAGGATGTGCGGCTGCAGCCAGTTAAGGGTGGTGGAGTTAGGGGGTGTTAGGTTGGGCAGCGGCGGTTGGTTTGATGGTGTGAGGGAGGTCGTTGGTTTTTGGAGAGGATTGGAGTCTGATCTCCTTCTCTAGGGTGTAGTGGTCGTTCTTTTGGCTGGTGGTTGGCCGGCCAGCAGTTGCCGGCGGCGGCGGATAGAGGATGAAGGAGATGAAGGGTCCGTTCTTCTTTTTTTTGTCTCTTCAGGTGGGGTTGTCAAATATATGTCTAAGAAGAAGAGCATTAGGTCTTTTTTTATATTAGGTGTCTTCTAGGTTAAGGGGTATAGGCTTAGGAATTATGGGCTTAGGTCTTAGTTGGGCTCAAAATCTACAAAATTGGGCTAAGTTGCTTCTAAAATACTTATAAGAAAAAATATAAAATAACTCTTAATTGATTATATTAAAAATAAAACTAAGAACTAAAGTTGAAACTATTTTTTTTTTTTTTGGTATTTTTCAAAGATTATATAAAAGTAAAAATCCTATGAAACTTTTTTTTTTATAATTTTAGTTTTTGCGATAAAATAAAGTAAAAACTAGTTAAAATAGCGATATTAGACCTAAACTAAATTTTAAAACGCTAATATGGGAAAAATTTCGGGGAGGGTCAAAATTTACATGTCTACACTGAGCATAGCCTTAACGCTCTCAGAAAAATAGCTACTGAGCTGAAACAACATATTATTCTTTTGCAGGGCCATAACAACAGCCCCCCCACCAATTACACATGGAAACATTTCAAATTACATCCGTAGCACCATTTCAATTCCTCAAATTTCCTGATTCATAGCAAGCGCTTCGCGACGTATAAGATTGAGTAGGAATGAACATAGGCATAAGCCTCAAAGGAATCAACTCGCACGATGAGGAATCAAGAAGGGAAGTACTCCTAACAGCCCTGTAGCCTCTCGAAAATAAGTACAGACATCTATGTACCGATCCGTAAGACTCTATTAGACTTGCTCATGACTCGTGAGACCTACGGAAACCTAGCGCTCTGATACCATGTTGTCACGACCCAAAATCCATAAGGTCGTGATGGCGCCGAACATCAATGTCAGGCAAGCCAAATCAATAATTAATTGAAATAACATTCCGGTTTTAACATTTATGAAAACATTTCCTTTCACTTTATTACATATTAACCAAATAAAAATATGTTAATTAAAAATAATGGTTTGAATACTACACCGTAGCAAATATATTCCAACACATCCCAAAACACGGTGTCACAAGTACATGAGCAATTTCTAAGAATTTATACAATCATTACAAAGCCTGTCCGAAATACAAATTGGACAAGGAAATTTAAAAATGAAAATAAATACAGTACGAGGGAGACTCTGTCACCTGCAGTCGCCTCTGGATGATGAAGCTCGCCTAAGTCTCTGAATCCTCCACATTTCTATGAAAGTACCTGTGCAATAAAATACACAGCAAGTGTAGCATGAGTACAAAAACAACGTGTACTCAGTAAGTCGCCCGCCTAACCTCAGAGAGATAGTGACAAGAGGTCAAATTAGACACTTACTAAAGGTCAATTTAGAATATTTAAGTGTGACGCTAAGCATGATTATCATAGGCAATTTATTAAAATCAGGAATAAATATTTTCGACTCTGTTCACATTTAACACTTTATACCTTCGTCATATTAATAACAATTAGTCAACAGGGATGATTTAATCAAATAACAATAAATCGATGGGAAGGAACAACTTCTTCCAAAATCTTTTTTGAATAACTTTAAATCTCTGTCATTTCAATTGACAACTTAATATTTCAGGACAGTATTCAGGAAAAATCATAGCAACTACGCAGTAAATATCATGCGCAAGCAATGCCGAGGGTCAAACGACACGGACCAATAATAATAAATTATGCACTGCCGAAGGGTCGAACGGCTCGAACCATAGATGCATTTATCTGCCCCGCTCGCGAATCGATCATGTGACGCGGTTATACATACAAATAATAAGGCTAGCCTGCTCGCGAATCATACCTATGACTCAGGTGCTCATATGTACACATATCCACATAATAATTCCATATTTTTATCAAGAAAGCAGTTTTTCTTAGGAAAGTGGTGAAATTCTTCTTATGGGAACATGAAATATAGCTTTTAAATCTTTTTTTTGAAACTCAATTGCCAAGTTTAATAATATTCCATAATACAACCCTACCAGATATATAATTATCCACAGAGGAATCAATTCTCTTTCTAATAGTAGCTACGCACGGACTCCAGTCACTTCGTGCATACGTAGCCCCCAAAGATAATAGCATATACTTAATTAATTTACCTAGGGGGACAATTTCCCCTCACAAAGTTAGAAAGGTGACTGACCTCGCTCCAAAATTTTCATAACCGGCCTCCAAGCCTTTCTGATGACTCCAAACGGACGCACAGCGCCCCAAAACTATCCAAACAAAGACAACCCAATGAAAATATACTCTAATATTTGCAACAATTCCAAATTATATAATTTCCCAACCCCGCTTAGTGAAATGACAAAAATGCCCTCGGGCCCACATGCCCGGAAATCCAAAATTTCTCGAAGATATATTCTACCCATAGCCTTACTAACTCAAATATGCATGCTCAATTCGTGGCTAAAACCCAAATTTCCATTTTCTAGGTTTCTTCAATATTTTCCAAATTCCTACCAATTTCCATGCCTAATCCATGCATATAATCTTGTATTTAACTTAGAGGCATGAAGGAGTTATTCACCTTGACATTGCATGAAGGAATCCTCTCTTTGAAGCCTCCCAAGATCGCCTAAGCTAAAGAAGAAATGAAGAAAATGAACCAAGAATCCTTGTTTTAAAATATTCTGCCCAGGCCGATTTTCGCACCTGCGATCAGATCCTCGCACTTGCGCTTCCGCAGGTGCACCCAAGAGCCCGCACCTGGGGCTTCCTTCTCCTCCATCCAGATCTGCACCTACGACCCACTACCCGCATCTGCGCCTTCGCAGGTGTGAAAATTCCATCGCACCTGCGATCCCAGCCAAGCCAGCCCACTCTCGCACCTGCAGCGTCAAAGCCACACCTGCGGCCAAATCCTCTCAGGTGCAGTCACACCAGATGACAGCAACCTCGGCCTTCTTCAACCTCCCAAACTTGATCTGTTAACCACCCGGAATCCACCCGAGGCCCCCGGAACCCCGTCCAATTATACCAACCTATTACAAAACATAATGTGGACTTGCTCGAGGCCTCAAATCAAATCAAACAACATTGAAACCACGAATCACACCCAAATCCCAACTTTATGAACTTAGAAATTTCCAACTTCTACATCTGATGCTGAAACCTATCAAATCACGTCCGATTGACCTCAAAATTTGCGCACAAGTCATATTCAACATTACATACCTTTCCCAACGTCCGGGATCGCATTCTGACCCTGATATCAAAATTTCCACCTCCAGTCGGGTTTCTCAAAAACCCTTCAAATTTCTATCTTTAGCCAAATGACTCCAAAATGACCTACGGACATCCAAATTCACTTCCGATCGCGCTCCCAACTCCAGAATCACCATACGAAGCTATACCTAGACTCGAAATCCCAAACGGACATCAACATCACTGAAATGCATCTCAAGCTAAACTTAGGAAATTCCTTCAAAAATGCTGACTTCCATAATATACGCTGAAACGTACCCGGATTATCCAAAATCCGATCCGTACATACGCCCAAGTCCGAAATCATCATATGAACCTGCAGGAACCATCAAATCCTTATTCGGAGGTCGTTTACTCAAAATTCCAATCTTAGTTAATTCCTCCAACTTAAGGCTTCTGAAATGAGAATTTTCTTTCCAAATTAACTCTAAACTTCCCGAAATTCAATTCCGATCACGCCCACGGGTCATAATACCTGAAACGAAGTTGATCACGGCCTCAAACCGCTGCACGATGCGCTAGAGCTCAAAACGACCGGTCGGGTCGTTACATTGAACCATATAAATATTTTTTTCTAAATCACTATTCAGAAAAGCGGTTTTGACATCCATTTGATGGATAAAAAGCTTACGGATTGAAGCTAAGGCAATTATAACTCGAATAGAAGAAATTCCAGTCACTGGTGCAAACGTATCAAAATAATCAATAATTTATTTTTGAGAAAACCCTTTTGCTACTAACCGAGCTTTATATCTACCTAAAGATCCATCAGGATTAAATTTCTTTTTGAAAATCTATTTACAACTAATAGGCTTTGCACCCAGAGGTAAATCAGTTAAAATCCATGTATTATTTTTCAAAATAGAATCAATTGTAACTTTTATTGCCTCTTTCCAATATTTAGCATCTGAAGAAGATATAGATTCAAAATAATTTGAAGGTTCATTATTGACAAAAAAGTTTGAAAATTATTTCCGTAAGAAAAATATTCTTTCCTAGGTCTTTTTCTCCTTCTCATTTCCTCACTAGAGGTAATATCACTATTTATTTCAACAGGTATATGAGAACTCAGTATTCTTTGTCTCAATTATAGTATTGCAATCAAGCACATCACTTTTTAAAACAAGAAATCTGTATAAAGCACCATGTTCAACATACCCAATAAGTATACAATCGGCAGTTGTAGAGCCTATTTTTCTCTCTTTAGGTTCGGGTAAAAGAACTTTAGCAAGTCACCCCCCACATTTTTAAGTATTTCAAGTTCCCTCCACAATTTATACGGAGTTTTGCCAGTTCTTCTATGTGGTATTCTATTTTGTTAGTGACATGCAAATAAAATAGCTTCACCCCACAAATTATCAGGAGCATTAGAACTAACTAACATAGAGTTCATTTCTTTCAATGTTCTATATTTTCTTTCGGCTAATCCATTTAAATCAGGTGAATAAGGCGGAGTTATCTCATGAATAATTTCATTCTTTTCACAAAAAATATTTAAAGAAAAATATTCTCCACCTCTATCAGATTTAATTCTCTAGATTCTTCTACTAAGTTGATTTTCAACCTCAGTTTTATAAGAAATAAAAGCATTAAAAGTATCATCTTTATTTCTAAGCAAATACAACTTAGTATATCTAGAAAAATTATCAATAAAAGTCACATAATATATTTTACCACCTCTAATCATAGTCTATTTTAGATCGCCTAAATCAGTGTGAATCAAGGATAACAATTCAGTTTCTCTATTTACAGAAAAATAAGTCTTTCTAGTACTTTTAGCTTCAGCATACATTTCGCACTTGTCAATATCATTTGAGTCTAAACCAGATATTAATCCTAGTGACTGCATTTTTCTTATATACACGACATTAAGATGTCCTAGTCTAGCATGCCACAAAGAAATTGACTCAACCACATAAGCAAAAGAAGATGCATTTTTATATCTAGTATCAAAAATATTAAGCACAAACAAACCATGGTTACAATATCCATTGCCCACAAAAATATTATTTTTGGTCAGTACGACCTCATCATTTTCAAAGAAAACCTTCACTCCAACCTTTCCTAATAATCCCACATAAACCAAATTAGTTTGGATATTAGGTACATGCAACACATCACTCAATGTTAGAGTTTTACCTGATGTGAGTTTTAGAAGAATTTTTCCTTTCCCAAGAACGCGAGTTGTTCTTGATTCACCAAGATAAATAATTTCTTCTTCTTCCTCAACTTGGGTGTAAGACAAAAATTCATTTTTGTTTGCACAAATGTGCCTAGTAGCACCAGAGTCTATCACCTAATCTCTCACGTTGGCCACATTATTTATTTGAAAAATGACCACAGCAACTATATCTACTTTAGTCAAATTTAATTTGACTTAGCGAGATTATCATTTATCCCAACTCTTCTTTTGCATTGAGGTGCATTTTTCCTGAAGGTTTTAATATTAGCATTGGATATGTAACCATGTCTATTCACATACCTGTATTTTGATATTACTGGCTACCAAAGTTGTGGATGCAAGTATTTTCAACACTATGGATATCCGGCAGGACAGTTGGAACAGTAGCAGCAGGTAAACACCAAAATTGGCATCACCATCAAAAATTTCCATAGTAGTATTACTTGTGGTAGTTTCTGAGGTTTTAGACTTCAATACCACACAAGAAGATAGGTTACTTTGTGTGGTACCCAATTTTCGAGTGTTGTCTCAGTAGAAGAACCTAGTTCTTCTTAGTGTTCCAACTACTACTATTGCGGAATAATAAAAAGCAGTAAAGTAAAAACGTAGAGATTTTTACGTGGAAAACACCTGGCTCAAAAGGTGAAAAAACCACGACCTACTCCTCAGTAGGATTTGCTCAAACTCTTCACTAAAACTCTGAGCCAAACGGACTTACAAAATAAACCCTTTTGTAATCCTAGGACTAACTCTAATCCCTTTGTAGTAACTAGCCCCTAGCTAATTTCTACTAGCTTCAAGTTAACTCTAACTTGAACAATGTACCTATTACAATTGCTTCTATTAAAGCTGAAAGATACAATATTCAAAATTCCTACTACAATCAACTAGACTGAATAAGCAATCATATGAAACTGGTTCTTCTAGTTGAACTGTAGCCTTTGTATCGCACAATGATTCTGCTAGAAAAATAACTCTGGGAATTTTTGCTTTCAGACTTTGATTCACTTCAGCTTTTGTGCGTGTTGAATTCCAGCAGAAATACACCAAGTATTTATAGAGTCAGTTGTTGAGCTTGCCTTCTAATTCTAGTCCAACTCTACCTAGGTGAAGAAATTCGAACCAAACTCAACTTCCTTTCTTTTGTTACTTTCCTTGCTGAATTCGACTTCAATTAATCAAATCAGTTTGCAACCTTTTCGCATTAGGAGACAATCTCTTGGTTCATTGATACTTCATATTCACAAATCTCCTAAGCATATACGGTTTATGTGCCAGCTATTTAGTTCAAGATTTGTGCTCTGATGGACCTGGTTCAACTGGTCAGCCGTTTGTCAATCTTCAAAACTATGCAGTGACATGGGTTAACAAATTCCCCATTTTTGATGATGACAAACTCTGTGCTTAATCCTATATACACTTCTAACAACTTTGTATGGTTTTAAGCATTAATCATAGAGAATCCAGGTTCATTAGGTTATAAATAGCACTTTTAAAAAATATTTTGAAAAGTTCAGCACATATCTTCCCCCTTTTGCCATCATCGAAAAGTTTGAAAAATAAGATACTTACCAATTTTATTAATTATAAGTCATGGCCATTGAGGCAACTCCAGGAGCAAAGCATGATTAATCAACACAAGAAACCAATAAATATTAGCTAACTCAGAAATTGAGACAAGTCAATAACTAAAAGAAAAATTCATTGATTAGTAACGATAATCAACCACCATACAACAAAACAAAAACAAACCAACCATGAGCAAAAAAAAAATTTAAAAGAACTGAAACTGATAATTGTTCTTAAGATGGGTTATGGAAGCTCTGAGAAGCCTGAGGATGGGAAGGTGCAGAGGAGGTTGTGGTCTTGGATTGTAGGAAAGACAGCATCTGCTGAAGAACACCATCATTCTTTTCTTTCTACTTTGCTAATTCAGCTCTAAGATCATCCCGCTCTTTTTCAACCTCAATCACACGAGACTTCAAACGAAGGATCTCCATATCCTTAATCTCATTTTCCTGCACCAGGGTTCTAACTTTGCTGTTGACTGGTTGCTTCCTAGATGAACCAAGTTCATCCACAGGAACATTGACATTGTAGTCATATGTAAGCAAAGTTTCCTTTCCAAAATAGTCATTGGCAGTAGCCATCTCAGCCTTCTTTACTGGAACCCCAAACTGTGCAATCACTGTTGTCACAAGGAAGCCACAAGGAATTGTGTGTGCTTTGGTTCCGTTCACCACTCTGTCAAAAAGTTGGGTGATGAAAGCCGGCCAATTAATTTTCTTTCCCCTGTACAAGAATTCCATCAAAGTAAGATCCATATAATTTGCCATGTGCCTTCTTTCTTGTCTAGGCAGTAGGAACTTGATGACAAACTCAAAGAGTAGCTTGTGCTCGGGCTTCATCTCACTCTTGTAAACCGACCTAGGTTCAATCTCCTTCTCACTATCACTAAAGAACCTGGCGATATTGATTGCTGAGGTCATGCAATCTAGACAAGGCCATCTCTGACTTGTGTAGTCCTCATAGCCCTCAGCTGGTATGTTAAGAATAACACCCAGTTCTTTAACATCAAAGGAAACTTCAATTCCTTTGACCATAGAAGTGACCCTGCCTTCCTTGACACTGGCATTCCCCATAAACTCTACCAACTCAGCTCGTGCCAGCCTCCCTTCCATGCGAAGGACCAGGTCCTTCCAGCCTTGCACCTCCAGAGTTTCCATCAGATATTGCATTCCAGGCTCCTCTAAATCCTTCACCAGCTTACCCTTTAGTATTTTTCTTTTTCCAAACATGGTAACTCTGTCAGTCACCTCTCCAATTTCCTTCTCCTCCTCTCCACTCCAGTCTGCATCATCATCATAAACAACTTTCACTCTCTTTGGCTTGGCCCTGGTCTTCTTAACAGATCTTGTTGGTGCAACAGACATCCTAGTTGACTTCTTTGAAGAAACCTTAGCCTTTGTGGGTTTTGGTGTCTCAGCCACGCTTGGAGCAAGTTTCTCTTCCTGTTGGACCAGGTCTAACCAAGTCTCTTCAATCTCAATAGCCTCAACAGGCTCTCCAACTTTTGCTTTTCATTTTTCTACCCTTTTCTTCTTGCTCTCCTTCAGAGCCTTTTCTAATTTCTCTTAATCTTCTCTCACAGTGCTACGAGTAGCTCTAACTTTTGGAGCAGAAACATCAGCAACTTCAGAAATTTTCCTTTTCTTTAAAGGAACTGGGTGAGTTGTCTTCCTGGGTTTCTGGCTCCTTATTCTCTTGGGGTTATAAGACTCCCCCAGTTTCTTCAACCTTTCAGCCAATGTTTCTTCCCCCGATGAATCAGGTTCATCAGTTCCTTTCTTCAGACTTGCAAGACCTGCTACAGCTTCCTCAACTATGCTTCCCCCTAAATCAGTGACATTTTCTCCCATAGTTTCAGGAATGGGACCACAGATAACCAGCGTGGTACCATCCTCCCTAGATCCCCTCACATCTTCTTCTCTCTCTCTCTCAAGAATTCTTTCATGTCTCCCACCCTTCTTCCTTCCAGGTATTTTAACATCAATGACAGGCCCAACCAACACGAATCTTTTATCAGCAGAAGTAAATTCAGAATCGACTTCAAGATTACCTTTTTCAGAATTGGTTGAACCAGGTGCTTCTTCCTCATTAGCTAATTTAAAGGATTCACTGGATGAATCTGACTTAGTACCTTTGTCTGCTTTAATAAGATTCTCCAAGAATTTTTCCCTAGCCCCAGAAGCAAAAGATTTTCGGGCAAGAACTTTAACACGGCGATTCTTGGGGGCAGGAATAGGGTTTGGAGTGGGTTCAAGAATGGGTGTATTTTCAGGGGATGATGGAATTTCTGGTGATTCAGAGCTGTAAATGGATGGAGAATTGGAGACAGATTCAAAATGTCCTCCATCATAATCACGATTAGGTGAGGAATTAGACGAAGAAGCTGGTGGAGGTGAAGACGTTTTTATGCTTTGCTAGGAGGAAAGGACGAGTTGCAAGTTTTGGGTTGTGTAGTATGAGTTAAACTTGGTTTGAGGGTAGATTTATGAAGAGAGGAGTAATTATTGACTTTTACAATGGATAAAAATTTATTCAAGTGGAAGTCTAATAATTGTAGGAGTGTCATTGATTTGACGGTTGAGAGTTCCCTATTTCTAGGCTAATTGAGTGTTGATGTGACTCCTTGGAACGGGTTCATTTATGGATTGGTACAAAGACTTAGGAATGAACCAAATATAGATAGAATCCTGCTCATGTGTGACTGTAATTGAATTACTATATGGAGAAGAGTACGTACCTTGTCAGTCAGATGAATCAGCATAGATAAACCAGGTTCCTCCTGTTAGAAATCTTTAAATTGCCTCAATTTACAAAGATAGATCAACATTATTAGTATCTAGGGAATCATATTAATACATGGCACACGAGTATGGAAATAAAGACATGATGCTGAGTAATTATTAATCTGATTAAGTACCTAATTAAAATTTTCTAGCCAAAAAAAATCATTTATATAAATATTTTTTTTAATCACTTGATCTTAATCATCCCTAATTCCATCTTGTTTCTCTCAAAATGCTCCCTACTAAGTGCTTTAGTGAATATATCAGCAATTTGATGATCAGTAGCACAAAATTCGATTGAGATCATTCATTTTTCATAGTTATACCTTAGGAAATGGTGTCTAACATCTATATGCTTAGTCCTTTTGTGATAACCGGGTTCTTCGTCATACTAATAGCACTAGTGTTATCACAAAAAATAGGAATGCATCCCACATCAATACCAAAGTCCATGAGTTTTTGTTTGATCCATAACAAGTGGGCACAGCATGAGGCTGCAGCAACATATTCAGCCTCAGCAGTAGACAAGGCTACTGAATTTTGTTTCTTGGTAGCCCAAGACACAAGGCATGAACCCAAAAAGTGAGCCATACCTGAAGTACTTTTCCTGTCAACCAGGAATCCTGCATAATCAGCATCATCATATCCTACAAGGTTGAAATTACTACCTTTAGGATACCAAAGGCATAAATCATTGGTGCCTTTCAAATATCTCAAAATTCTCTTTACTGCAGTGAGGTGGGACTCCTTTGGGTTTTCCTGAAACCCAGCACACAATCCGACGCTGAACACAATATTAGGTCTGCTGGCAGTGAGATACAATGGAGACCCAATAATCCCTATATATAGCTTATGATCAACAGATGAACCAGGTTCATCCACATCTAATTTTGTAGTTGTGGCTACGGGAGTGTCTATTTCTTTTTAGTCTTCCATTTTAAACTTCTTGAGCAATTATTTCACATACTTTCATTGGTGGATCATTGTTCCATTTGGGTTTTGCTTAATTTGCAATCCTAAGAAAAAGTTTAGCTCACCCATCATACTCATCTCAAACTCACTTCCCATTAGCATAGCAAATTCCTTGCTCAATTTTTCAGAAGTCTCCCCAAATATGATATCATCCACATATATTTGCACAACCAGGAGATCCTTACCTTTTCCCTTAAGAACAAGGTACTATCAGTTTTGCCTCGTTTGTACCCATGTTCTAGCAGGAAGTTTGATAATCGTTCGTACCAAGCTCTTGGTGCCTGTTTGAGACCATATAGAGCCTTGTCGAGTTTGTATACGTGGTCAGGTGACTCCTTGCTTTCAAAACCTAGAGGCTACTTGACAAATACATCTTCCTTTAGGTAGCCATTTAGAAAGACACTCTTAACATCCATCTGATGAAGAGTGAATTCCATGTGTGCAGCAAATGCTATAAGAAGTCTGATTGCCTCCACTCTTGCCACAAGAGAAAAGGTCTCATCATAATAAATTCCTTCTTCTTGACTATATCCTTGAACAACTAATCTTGCCTTATTCCTTGTAACAGCTCCATCCTCATCGAGCTTGTTCCTGAAGACCCACTTGGTTCCAATTACTGATCTATCTAGTGGCCTGGGTACCAAGTGCCATACTTGACTTCTTTTAAACTGATTTAGCTTTTCTTGTATGGCATTTACCTAATCAGCATCTTGTAGTGCTTCCCCAATGTTCTTTGGTTCGATCATGGATAGAAAGGCATCAAACGCACACAGATTTTTCAAGGATGGTCTTGTTTTGATTCTGGATGCCAAATCTATTATGATGTTCTCAAGAGGGTGAGAACTCTGATATATGTATGGCTTAAGTACCAGTTGTTCATTCCTAGATGATTCCATGGTGTCTTGTTGCTGTAGAGCAGGATCAGGGCTAGGTTACATATGTTGAATTCCCCCTGTCATGATGCTTGGGGTAGTTGAACCTGGTCCATCAATTGTTCCATCTTTCATGCTTGCTTCAGTGTGTTCACTGCTTATTACCAGTCCAAGCTCCTNTTCCTAGGGAATCTTTGCCATTATTATGTACAAAACACTTGCATCCAAAAGCCCTAAAGTGGGATATGTTGGGCTTTCTCCCTTTAAGTAATTCATAGGGAGTTTTCTCTACCAGAGGTCTGGTCATGCATCTATTGATTAAGTAAAAAGCAGTATTTATTGCTTTAGCCCAAAAGTTGTGAGATAGTTTGCTAGATAGGAGCATGGTTCTTGCCATGTCTTCCAGAGTTCTATTTTTTCTTTCAACAATTCCATTTTGCTGTGGGGTTCTAGGAGCAGAAAAGTTATGATTAACACCATGTTCATCACAGAAC
>ML362863.1:0-93581 GCA_005239505.1 Nicotiana paniculata | reverse complement strand
AAAAAAAAAAAAAAACACATGGGGTCTCACATTTACTCTACGAGAACGCGTAAACACTCACGCGAACGCGATGCACTACTCCTCAGACCCTACACGAATCTGACTGGGCTCACGCGACTCTGAAGAGAAAAAGCTCAAATCCACAGTTGCCCCTCTCCTTCTACGCGAATGCGGCCTAGCCCACGCGAACGCGATGACCAAGTTGCCTACTCTACGCGATCACGTCCCTTTTCATACGATCGCGATGCATTAATTCCTGACTAGCCTAAAATTCCCCATGCGATCGCGATGAAGAAAAACCTGCTGCACTCACACCAGAACACCAACAATCAATACAAGGCTAAAATGACCCGTTGAGCATCTAAAACACCCCCGAGGCCCCCGGACCTCAACCAAACCTACCAAACAGTCCTAATACCTCATTGGAACTTAGTCGAACCTTCAAGCCATATCACATAACACCAAAATCACAAATTATACATGGATTCAAGCCTAAAACATAGAAATATTTTCCAAAAATCCACAACGATGCCGAAACATGCCAAAACTTGTCAGAATGACCTGAAATTTGACACACAGGTCAAAAATAACACAACGGACCAAATCCACTTTCGGAATCCCATTCCGAGCCCGATATCAATATTTCACCTATCGACCGAAATCGTCGAAATTCTAACTTTTGCCAATTCAAGCCTAACTCTACTACAGACCTCGAAACCACATTCCACACGCGCTCCTAACCTCAAATTCACTCAACGGGTCTAACGGAGTCGATGGAATTCCATTTTGGATCCGTCTTCACACAGTTCCACCCACGGTCCGATTTCTAATGCTTAACTCAAAATTAGGGACTAAGTGTCCCAAAACTCTCCGATATTCATAGCTAATCACTCCGGCAAGTCCCAAAAGCAGAAACAAACGTGGAAAAATTAGTTATTAGGAGATCGGAGCTCTAACACTCAAAACGACCGGCCAGGTCATTACACAATTCACTACGATACAATAATGTCTTAATTCACCAAAATTAAGTGAATCACATTACGGTTCTTAGGTAGTTACACTACACCAAGCAGTGTAACTTGTAGAATAACAAAATATTAAAATTTTATCTTATTAAAGTAGATCTAGAAAACGAGAACCAAAGAATAAAATTGAAACCAATGAAGTGAAACGACCCAATCGGTCATTTTGAGCTTTAGTGTTTCGTTCGGTGATTTGAAACATTGAGTAGCTTCCTATGATGTATTATGACTTGCGTATATAGTTGGTTTTATTTTTCGAGTGGTTCGGGAATTATTTGGAATAATGACTCTCGATCTGGAAGCTTTAAGTTGGAAGAGTTAACCAATGTTTGACTTTTGAGTAAACGGACTCGGAATCGAGTTTTTATGGTTTCAATAGGTTTATATGATTATTTTGAACTTGTACGTATGTTCGAATTCGATTTTGGAGGTTCCTAGAAGGATTGGATTATTTATTCAAAGTTGGCAATTTGAAGAACTTAAGAATTCATAAGTTTGACCGAGAGTTGACTTTGATGTTATTGGACTCCAATTGGTGTTCTGAGACTTTGGATAGGTCTATATAGTTGAATTGAACTTGTGTTCAAAGTTCGGAAGTAATTCGAAGTGTTTAAGTGTAATTCGGGCACTCTTTTAAAAGAATAAAGATTTAACAACTTAAGAGAAATTTTATTCGATTTGAGCCTTAATTATTTATTGTGATGTTCCCGTGGGTGTTTTGAGGCTTTGGATAAGTTTGGATAATATATTTGTACTTGTTGGTATGACTGGCTGATGTCCCAAGGGACTCAGTTGTGTGTTTTGGATCATTGACTGAGAAACTAGTTAACTTAAGAATTTGGAGTTTGACCATGGTCAATATCGGGTCAAGATGACCTATTTTCCGGTGTTTTGCATGCGCGAGCAGGTTCGTAGCGTATTTTATAATTGAAATGCATATATGATTTGTGTCTGGGAGGTTCCGAATGAGTTTTGGGGGCCAAAACAAAGATTTTTCTATTCCTGGTATTTTTTCCTGTGTAAATAATTACGAAAATACCATTTATGACCCTGAAATTTTCGGACTTCCTTTAAAACATCAAAGCATCATATCTCCATCATTTTACGATCAAATTTGGTGATTCAAAATGCTATCTTGGGTGTAAGCTCGCAAGAATTATGTTGAGGTTATTAAATATGAGTTTCAGGCATCTAGGATCTGATTCGAGCTAGAACAACTGCTGTATTTTTTTACTTGTTCCGAAATTTAGTCATTTTTTCTCAAAAGGTTTTGAAGCTCGGATTTTGGTGATTTTGGAAGAAATTTTCATAATTTAGATTGGGGTAAGTATTTTTGACTCGTCTTGTTTCTATTCTATGATTCCAATCTTAAATTTAGCGATTGTTTGATGAATCAAATTGAAGAAATTGAGGATTTTAGTAAAACTTTTATAAAACAGAAATTAATGATTTGAAAGCCGATTTGAGGTTGGAACTGGATGAAATTGGTATAGTTAGACTCGTATCGGAATGAGTATTCGAAGTTTGTGAGTTTTGTTAGGTGCTGGGGTGTAGGCCCAGGGTTAACTTTTTGGGTTGACTTTTTGATTTAGTTAAAGACCAAATCTTTATTATTCAAAATTATTTTCTATGGTTTTTATTTATGATATTAAGTTATTTTGGCTAGATTCAAACCGTCCACAGGTTGTTTCATGCCAGAAGGGCTTTTGAGAGTATTGATTTAGTTTCTTTCAGGTAAGTATCTTTTTTTTTAAGCAAATATACCACTAGGCAGGCTGCCTAGTGGCTAATATATAAATAAAAAGCTTACAAGATGTCCAAACCAAAATAAAAGTTGCATGAAGCTACTAGCTATTAAAAGGATAGATAAGCTAAAATCTAATGAACTAGCTATTACTAAATAATAAGCTGGGTGCTTCCTTCTTCTGTTAGTGTATGTGAATCCAATTGCCAGTGAAAAATACCAAGCAGCACCTATCAAGCTCTCACCGGGCGCCAGGGTATATTGTCCATAGGCTAAAATGAATTCCAAACATCTCCACCACAGAGTTGAAGCCAGCATAGTCTTCCAAGTGTAGCTACTATATGATGTCCATATGCAGTGAATTGAGTGTGTCTAAGTATTAATCATGTGCTCACTCATCTAACTTAACATTTCAAGGCAAAAGCGAGGCTTGACATGGCTTTAGGCAGGCTTTGCAAGGCTAAAGCCAGGCTTGACCTGGCTTTAGACAGGCTTTGCAAGGCAAAAGCCAGGCTTGACCTGGCTTTAGACAGGCTTTGCAAGGCAAAAGTCAGGCTTGAGCTGGATTTAGGTAGGCTTTGCAAGGCAAAATCCAAGCGTGAGCTGGCTTTAGGCAGCCTTTGCAACGAAAAAGCCATGCATGAGCTGGCTTTAAGCAGGCTTTGCAAGGTAAGTATCTTGCCTAGCTTTATTGGGAGAATTTTTTCTACTAATTGATATTATTTGCTACATGCGGGGGTGATGCATATGCGATGTGATGAGCATATATGCATGTGCCAAGGTTATCCGTGCTCGGAGCAAATTATACGTCTTTGTGCCTTGTTGGTTTATGTGAATTTCTTGCCTTATAATTTACTTGGCTTCTATAATACTCACTCCGTTTCAAATTAGATGAGGTACTTTTCTTTTTAGTTTGTTCCAAAATAAATGACACATTTCTAAATTTGGAAATAATTCAACTTTAAACTCTTTATTTTACCCATTTTACCCTTGAGAAGCTTTTATAATCACAAAAATATCATGGCCCCACAAAGCTTTTACCCCTTAAGCTTTTAAGACCACAAGATTCAAAAGTCCTTTTTTTTCCTTAAACTTTGGGCCGAGCCAAACTACCTCATCTAAATTGAAACGGAGGGAGTAATATGAATATGAAATTCAATGATAGAAACCATGATTCGGATTATTATAACTTGATTAAAGTTGATGGACTTTTTGTGAAACTGTTGATTGCTAAATTCGGTTATCACTATACCGAATCACGAATACATTGATACGACCGTTATTCTTTAGATACTTGGGTTCCATACTTGCGTTGTAGATCGTTTAGAGATTTGTTGAGACATTTGAGCAATGGGATTCTTGAGGTCTATAGAATTGTTTAATGTGATTCTCGTTCGCGTGGTATATTTTGCTTAACCACTCTTCTTGATGTTATTTGTGCTTCCTTCCTTGCTGGTTGTTGATGTATATATACATATGCTTGGTGAGAAAGAGTGTAAAGCACGAAGGGTGATGTCGTGTGATTATTATACGTTATCATGTGAGGAAGAGTGTAAAGCATGAAGGGTGATATCGTCTATGTATGCATCTAAATTTTATTAAATTTCAATCCATAAAATTATTTGGATTATATTTTTGAATTAAGGATATATTAGTTCAAATAAATTTATTGGGCTAATATAATTGGATTAGTTATATAAGTCCAATATATATGGATTAAATAAATAAGTCCAAATCCATTTGGTTAGCCCATTTGATTGGGCTACAACTGATGAGTCCACTTTATTAGGCTCAAGATATCATCTTCCTAGAGGCCCAGTGCCATGTGTCAAACGATGTGGCACGCCAAGTCACATGGAAGAGTCAATAGGATCATGTCACGTGTCAAATTGACAAGGTATGTCAAGTCAAATTAAAAGGCCAATCAAATCGTGCCACGTGTGCCAGTGACATACTCTGGCCAATCAAATATGGCATTGTCACACTTTAATTTGATTGGTCGGAAAGAGTTTGTTCTTATCATAACTCTTCTCTCCCACAACTATAAATAGGGGTCTTCATAACTCAGAAAAGGGACCAAAAGTTATAACGAAGCAAGAGAGAACTCGTGGATCAAACGCCGCGAATTTCTCAACAAGTTTCAAGCTTCAAGCAATCAATTTCAAGTTCAAGCTTAAAAACGAAGAACAAATCAAGATTCAAGGAGTACGAATTCAAATCAAAGTTCGTGCTAGTTGAATTCAAGATCATCGTTCGTGGCAACAACGACATATTCAAGATCAAGATCAAATTTCTCAAATTTATAAGGTGGTGTCATTCATTTTATTTGATTTATAACTATCGTACTCTGCTCCTTAATCGTTTCTCCTTTTATATAATGGAAATTAATTTGAAACATTTTGCAATCTAGATACGTATCTGCTCAAGCCTTGGTTGGTGGAGTTACACTGTACTCGTGGGAGGGAGACAACATGTACCTGATGGAATAGTCTAGAGTTTGCCGACCGGGCTCGGACACTACTATTGTTAAATAATAAATTGAAAGGTTTGAATGTGTATATAGTGCTTTGTGTATTGCAATAAATTGAAAGATTTGAATGTGTATATAGTGCTTTGTGCATTGCTTAGGTCTGTGCTAACCCTCCTATGCTGTGGGACGCCAGTAGTAAAGCCCGATCGGCTGCAGTTTAGTCTGGGATAAGATTCAATTCCAGATTTCAATTGATTCCTTATAAGAAAGAAACTTGAGCTTTATTCAAAAACTGAAACAAAAGCTTGAAGAAACAGGAAAGGACCACAAAATAATTTCACTGAGGATTAGAATTATAACCTTATGTTAGTTTATATGTACATCTGATGTGGTAAGATCCAAAATGTGTATTTTTAAATGCAAATATACTAATTTAAGTATTAAGCTTCTTATTTACAGTTTTAGTTACTTATTTTACCAACTAAATAACACAATATTAAGATTTTAGAATTACTATTTTAAATACATAAGGGGTCGTTTGGTTGAGAAACAAGTTATTTCATGATTAATTATTTCCGAATAGTTGTCCCACTCTCCCACGGGGATAAAAAAATACCATCCCGAAATAACTAATTCCGGAATTTATTATACCACAATTTTGTCCCAACCAAACGTAAAATATATTCCTCTCAAAATTAATTCTAAAATTAATTATTCTTTATCCCTCGTACCAAACGACTAACTAAACTCTTCATGTTTTGCCCCGAAACTTTACAACAAAGACGAGTTAATAGGAAATATGCTCCCAAAGCCTAATGTTCCCACGTACTGCTCGATTTCAAATTAGAATTTCGAAACACCGTTATTTAATAAGAATTTATAGGGAGTAATATATTTTTTTTAAATCATAGTTCATATTAAATCTTAAAATCTTGTTAAAGAGAAATATAACTATAGGCATATAGATTAAATCCATAAAATAATTTAGACTATATTTTAAATTCAAGATATATTTGTCCAAATAAATATTATGGTCTAATATAATTAAATTAATTATGTAAGTTCAATATATATGGATTAAATAATTAAGTCTGAATCCATTTGGCTAGCCCACTTAATTGGGCTATAAATGATGAGCTCTTTTCATTAGGCCCAAGATATCATCTTCAAAGAGGCCCAGTTTGGTGCCACACGTGAAATGACGTTACACGCCAAGTCAAACGAAAAAGCCAATAGGATCATGTCACTTGTCAAAATGACAAGGCATGCCAAGTCATATTAAAAGGCCAATGAAACTGTGCCACGTGTGCAAATGACATGTTCTGGCCAATCAAATGCGGCCTTGTCACACTTTAATTTGATTGATTGGAAAGAGTTTATTTTATCATAATTCTTCTCTCCTACAACTATAAATAGGGGTCTTCATAACCTAGAAAAGACACTAGAAGACAGAAGTTATAACAAGAAGAAAGAAAGAGCTCGTAGATCAAACGCTGCAAATTCCTCCATAAGTTTCAAGTTTCAACCAACCAAGTTCAAGCAATCAGGTTCAAGCTCCAGAACGAAGAACAGATCAACTTCAAGCTCAAGAACGAAGAACAAATCAAGTTCAAGTTCAAGTTCAAGTTCAAGCAATTAAGCTCAAGCTCAAGAACGAAGAACAAATCAAGATTCAAGTAGTACGAGTTCAAATCAAAGTTTGTGCTAGTTGAATTAGGGTGTTCGTCGGTCGGTACGGTACGGTATTTAGATATTTCGATTCGTTATCTTCGGTATTCGGTTTCTAAAAATTCAATACCAATATCGTACCTAATTAAATTATGTATAGTTTGGTTGTTCTCTTTTCGGTTTCGGTTTAATTGTTTGGTAACTTTGATTTATTCGATTTGAATACTAACTAGTGTGAAGAGTCATATACTGTAATATTCTAAATTAAAGTACTCAACAGTACAAAACTAAAAATATTTGTTGACAAAAGTTTTGTTCAAAACTAGCAAATATCAATCCAGAGTGAGAAAATTGTACATAAAAGAATAAATTTGATCATTAGAAATGTCTTGTTACTTACTTAGAGTTAATTGATGAACTTAGACAATAACGGAAAGTAAAATTTTAGATTTTTATATTCATGTTATAATTAATAATATGTGTATTGTATACTATAATATATATTTTGGTACGGTATCGGTATTTTGGTATTTTATTTTAAAATGCCAAATACCATACCTAATACCAATATTTTTAAAACTTAAACCAAATACCATACCATATACCAAAATATCGAATACCAAATTTTAAAATTTTCAGTATCAGTATGGTAATTCGGTATTTACCAAATTATGCGCAGCCCTAAGTTGAATTCAAGATCATCGTTCGTGACAAAAAATATAGGTTCAAGATCAAGCTCAAAGGCCCTTGAATTTATATTGAAAAAGTAGAATCAGAGGAATCATAGAGATTGTACACTCATATTATTTGAAATCAAATACTACGATTGTTGTAATATATTCGGTCTTGATTTTATTTTCTCGATGCAAAATTATTGTCTACAAATTTTGGCACGCCCAGTGGGGCAATCTCTACCTCTCATCTCAACTTTTCAATCACCAAAGTTTAATAACATCGAAAAGGCTTCAATAAAAATCAACTCCAGTTCAACTTCCACCAAGGCTGCTAATTCCAGGTTCTATGTTGATGTGGAAAGCATCCTCGATGTTACCTTTGGAAGATTTGGACCAGTTACGAGGAGAAAAGCAAGCTCGTTAGGACAACAAGCACCCCAAGTTTCGTCCGCATCAACCCCTGTTTTCAGATCTTCATTTTCAAAAGGAGCAAGATCTTCCACAAACGCACTCGAAGGAGGAAGCGATGTTGCTGAAAAGATCAAGAAAACTCTTGCTCTGCTTGACCACTTCGGATCCAAGTACTCTGTTGTGAAGGAAATGATGATGATTCAAGTGATGTATCCTCCCCACTTACACCACATAGCGTGTGCCAGTCGAAGATCAATATATGTGACAATCCATGCTATTCTCCATCGTCCATGACAATCATGCAAGCCATGGTGACAAACACTTCATATGTGGAGGATCAGTTGGCAAACTTGACGGAAGCAATCGTTGGCTTGACCAAGTTCATGCAAAATAAAGATGCTAGAATCGACAAGCTAACAGATAGGGTGGAAATCTTGATGGAAGAAGAATCCACCCACGCCCTGGCAAGCTCCCATAAGTTCCAGAGAGTGATTCTCCCCCAAGACAAGTAGGATCCGCTAAGGCTATCCCTGTCTCATCTAAAGGGTACTTCTAATCGATCAACTGAAGGAGTTCATTGAAGGAACTATTAAAAGAAAGTACGAAGTTGCTATCAATTCCTCTCTTACATACGCAAAGCCATATACTGCAAGGACCGATATGTTGAAGATGTTTGTCGGCTATTAACCTCCAAAGTTTCAACAAATTGATGGAAAAGGCAATCCAAAGCAACACGTGGAACACTTCATTGAGACATGAAACAATGTTAGGACTTATGGATATTACCTCGTCAAGAAGTTTGTCCCCTCGCTAAAAGGAAATTCCTTTGATTGGTATACAGACCTCGAGGCAGGACCTATTGATGGTTGGGATCGACTAGAGAAAGAGTTCCTCAATCGCTTTTATAGCACAAGATGCACTATGAGCATGGTGGAACTTACAAGTACTCGTCAACGGAAGGGTGAACCTGTTATTGACTTTATCAATTGTTGGAGGAATGCAAGCCTCAACTGCAAAGACAGGCTTAGTGAAGCTTCGGGCATAGAGATGTGCATCCAAGGAATGCATTAGGGACTCCTCTACATCTTGCAAGGTATCAAGCTATCACATTTGAAGAACTTGCGACTCGTGGCCATGACATGGAGTTAAGAATGGCCTCCGCTGGAAACGAAAGGCTGCCTATCTGTGAGCCTCGCAAAGGGAACGACAAGCAAGAAGTCAGGAAATAGATCAAGTTTGCACCCAAGTGTGAAAACAAAGAAGCTATGAATGTCAACACATCACCTGTGAAGTTCACAACGAAGGTGAGCAAGAAGAGTACGAAATCCACTTCTTTTCAAGATAAACCAAGTGGAAAGTTGACTCTAAAAGAAATGCAAGATAAGGAGTACCCATTTCTAGATTCTGATGTGCCAGCAATTTTTGAAGAACTCCTCGAGTTAAATCTCATTGAGCTTCCGGAGATGAATCGGCCAAATGAAACTGGTAAAATGAATGACCCAAATTACTGCAAATATCATCGACTCGTGATCATCCTCTGGAGAAGTGTTTTGTCTTCAAGGACAAAGTTATGGACTTGGCCCGTGAAAAGAAGATCGTTCTTGAAGATGAGAAGGCAAGTGCAAACCAAGTCTCTATCACCTTTGGCTCATTTAGTCTAGATGAGCTATGCAGTTTAAAGGAAATCAAAGATAAAGAATTACTGGAGAATAACAAAGTCAAAGTAGACGACCATGGTGATGATGACGGTTGGACATTGGTGACTCGTCGTAGACACCACAAAAGGAGCCCACAAAAAAATCAATAGAACAACCAACAAAGAAAATGATGTTGAAAAGACCAAGGAGATGGAATCCAGTTAAGCATTTGAAGAGAAAAAGTGGAGGTACACTATCCTCAAAAGCCACAACATCCAGTAATTCTTACCAAGTTGGTTCCGCACGAAGAATTTCCATGAGGGTATAGATGCCCCTTGTTGCCATGCTAAAAAAGGGGAAGGAAAGAGTGATGATCTACCATCGACACCATCTTCGGAAAAGCTCATCGATTCCATTCCTCAAGAAATTAATGCTTGTGAGAAAAAATTTACGTTCACAAATGGTGATATTCTACTAGGTGACACTCATTATAACCGCACGTTGTACCTGGTTGTCTATATGCGCGATGAAAGGGTAAATAGAATTTCGGTTGATGGAGGATCCTCAGTGAACATATTTCCAATTTGCATTGTGAAAGAACTTGGTACTCCCATGAACGAACTCTCTGAAAGTCATGTGATGATTCAAGAATTCAATCAAGGGGGGAAAAGAGCCGTAAGTGCTATCAGGATAGGAATCACCATTGAAGATATGCAATTAAGTGCATGGCTTCATGTGATCGATGCGAAGACTTCATATAACGTCTTTCTTGGAACGCCTTGGATACATGAGAATAAAGTAGTTCCATCTACCTACCATCAATGTTTAAAATGTTACGAGGGTGAAGTCAAGAAAAAAGATAGTTGGTGATGATGAGCCATTCACCGAGGCTGAGTCACACTTCGCTGATGCAAATTTCTACTTGAAGAACTGTGTTGTGAAGGAGCTAAAAGCTGATGATGTCATGAAAAGCAAGAATGACAAGCCCATAACTAAAAGGGCTGAGGTGACTGCTGGTAGAGCCAAAGTTGTTACTGAAGAGGTGCACCCTAACTCAAATAAATCTTATAGAGGGGATATTGCATCTTATGGCAAGAAACTAACTCCTGTGCTCAAACATGTCCCTAAAAGGAAGAAAGAGGAAGGTGAATCATCTAATATCCAAACTAACATGCTAAAGGAGTTAAATCTTTCAGTAAAATGAATTGAGGCAGTAAAGTTGTCCTCAAAGCCACTTGCAGGGATTGTGGCCCAAAATCGTTTGCAGAATGTGGCACTCCCTACAAAGCGAACAGATGAAGGTTTTAATCCTAATGCTTACAGGCTATTTGCAAAACCTAGATACAATCCCAGTGAGCCATTAAAGTTAGATAATCTCCCATCAGAAGTTGTGACGAGGAAACCACGTGAAGGTTTGGGATACAAGCAAACATCACCAGTGCGCATCTCCATAAGAAGGGCGAGCAAAAATTATATCACTATAGAAGATGAATCAGCCGCTTCTAACAAGCCTTCTGTCTTTGATCGACTTGGAAAATCAACTGTGAGGACTTTCGTGTTTGAGAGATTGGGTCCATTAAAGAAAGGGAATAAGTTCCATAGAAATTATCAAAATACAAGAACACCCGCTTCGCCCAAAATTCAGAAGATCTCTAAGGATTTCCAAAGTCTGGTTCCTTCTAGAATGAGGCGACAAACAGAAGTCATGGTTTTGTGTGATGAGGTACTAAAGGTGAATCCATACACTGTTGTCTAAACTAAAGAACGTGACAAAGATGAAGAAAGTGTGGGTTCTTCATATCATGTCACTGCACAATGTGAGTATGGTGTTTCATCTCTAATAGAGGATGACGAGAAATTGGAGGATGTTTCACCATGTTATCACATATCCTTCAATGATGGGGACTCTCAAGAAGATGAAGATGCGAAAGATGCTTCCTTGGAACTTGAAGAAGGGACGAAGGCAACAATTGATGCCTTAAAAGAAGTTAACCTTGGCATAGATGAAGAACCAAGGCCCACATACCTAAGTTCTTTACTAGCAATCAATGAAGAAAGCACTTATATCGAGTTAGTCAAGGAGTTCAAGGATGTCTTTGTTTGTATTTACAAAGAGATGTCTGGCTTGGACCCTAGAGTAGCAGTTCATCACCTTGCAGTCAAGAATGGTGCTCGTCCTGTTAAGCAAGCCCAAAGGCGCTTTAGGACGGACTTGGTTCTCTTGATTGAAAGTGAAGTTAACAAACTCATTGAAGTTGGCTTTATTCGCGAAGTTAAATACCCGACCTGGGTCTCAAGTATTGTCCTTGTAAGGAAGAAGAATGGCCATATTCGGGTGTGCGCTAAATTTAGAGATCTCAACAATGTGTGCCCCAAAGATGAATTCCCGCTTCCTATTCCAGAGCTGATGATCGATGTTACTACTAGGTACGAGGCAATTTCATTTATGGACGGTTCATCGGGCTATAACCAAATTCGCACCAAAATATGAAGAGCTTATTGTGTTACGTACCCCAAAGGGTATTTATTGCTACAAGGTAATGCCTTTTGTATTGAAGAACGCTGGTGCTACTTACCAATACGCTATGCAGAATATTTTTGATGATCTTCTCCACAAGAATGTTGAATGTTATGTTGACGACTTGGTGGTAAAATCAAGAGAGAAGAGAGATCACTTGAAAGACTTGAGAATGGTGTTTGAGTTACTCCTGAGGTACCAACTTAGGGTGAATCCATTGAAATGTGCCTTTGGAGTTACTTCTGGAAAGTTCCTTGGTTTCATTGTCCGGCATCGAGGGATCGAAATTGATCAAGCCAAAGTAGATGCAATTTTGAAAATGCTTGAGCCTCAGGATATTCATGAATTAATAAGTCTGCAAGGAAAGCTAGCATAACTTAGGAGACTCATCTCAAACCTAGCAGGGAGGTGCCAACCATTCAGTCACCTCATGAAGAAAGGTGTTCCTTTCTAGTGGGACCAAGCTTGTAGTAATTCCTTTGAAAGCATCAAAACTTATTTGATGAAGCCTCTGGTTTTGGAAGCCCCTATACCTGGAAAGCCGTTGATACTATATATTTCAGCACAAGAAAGGTCTGTTGGAGTGTTGTTGGCCCAAGAAAATAGTGAAGGGAAAGGAAAACTCCCTTTACTACTTCAGCAGGATGATGACACCAAACGAGCTGAATTATTCGCCAATTGAAAAGTTGTGTTTGGCTCTAGTCTTCTCAATTCAAAAGTAGAAGCACTAATATCAAGCTCATGTTGTTTGTCTTGTTTCTAAAGCAAATCCCATTATGTTCATGATGTCAAAACCTGTTCTTAGTGATCGACTAGCGAGATGGTACCTCATATTTCAACAATTCAAGGTTTTATACATCCCTCAAAAGTATGTAAAAGGACAAGAATTGGAATACTTCTTGGAAGATCATCTGATACCTGATGACTGAGAGCTAACTTACGAACTACTTGATGAGGATGCAATGGTCGTTGAAGTTCAATCTCCATGGAAGATGTACTTTGATGGTACTGCGATCGCAGAGGAGCTGGTGCTGGCGTAGTATTTGTCACCTCTCAAGGCGAAGTTCTCCCCTACTCTTTTACGTTGACATAACTTTGTTCCAACAATGTTGTTGAGTATCAAGCATTAATACTTGGGCTTGAAATGGTTGTTGATATTAAGAAGTTGGAATTGCAACTCTTTGGTGACTCCCAATTATTGGTCAATCAACTTTTAGGTAGTTACGAGGTCAAGAAACCTGAACTACGTCTTTATCATAATTATGCTAAGAAATTGATAGGAAGGATTGGTGATGTGATTATTCAACATGTGTCTAGGAAAGAAAATAAGAAGGTTGATGCTTTAGTTGCCCTAGTTTGATCGCTAACCCTGCCTAATCAAGCGCAAGTTACTATCTGCCAAAAATGGGTAGTACCGCCGCCATATGAGGGTGAAATTGAAGAAAATGAACTCGAGCATCTTGTGGCTATTTCTGAAGCTGACAAGGAATAATGGAGACAGCCCATCATTGACTACTTAAGCTATAGGATACTTACAGAAAATCCGGGAAGAAGGACTGAAATACGTCGTCGTGCACCTCGCTTCCTTTACTACAAAGACACTCTATACAGAAGTTCATTCGAGGGAGCACTCTTGCGATGCTTATGGGAAGATGAAGCACTCCAAGCTTTGCAAAAAGCACATTCTGGGGTATGTGGTCACACAAGTCTGGACTAAAGCTCCACTTTCATATAAAAAGGACGGGATATTATTGGCCAATGATGGTAAAAGATTTCTTGAACTACGCTCAAAGATGCAAGGCTTGCCAATTCCATGAAAATTTTATTAATCAGCCTCCTGAAGTATTGCACACGACTGTTGCATCCTGGTCATTTGATGCTTGGGGATTGGATGTTGTTGGACCACTACCAAAGTCCTCTGGTGGGAACCTATACATCTTGGCTGCAACTGACTACTTCTCAAAATGAGCTGAAGTTGTGGCTCTTAAGGAAGTAAAGAAGGAAAATGTTACAAGTTTCATCCAAGTAAACATAATCTATCGTTTTGGCATTCGTCATTACATAATAACGGATAATGGAAATCCATTTGACAATAGGTTGATGAACAAGATTTGCGATCTTTTTGGCTTCAAGAAACATAACTCCTATATGTACAATGCTGCCACCAATGGTCTAGCTGAGGTATTCAACAAGACTCTATGCAACTTACTATAGAAAGTTGTCTCCAAATTCAAACGAGATTGGCATGACCATATGGAAGAAGCTCTTTGGGCATATAGGACAACTCACCACACGCCAACACAAGCGACCCATATGTACTCGTTTGTGGAGTCGAAGCCGTCTTGCCACTCGAGCGTCAAATACCTTCATTATGATTCGCTATTCAAGAAGGGATCACTGATGAAGAAAATGCTCGACTTCGATTAGCAGAGTCAGAGACTCTTGATGAGAAGAGGTGGAAGCTCAACAGAGTCTTGAATGTTATCAAGCTCGATTATCTCGCGCCTTCATTAAAAGAGTTCGCCCAAGATCCTTTCAAGTATAAGATCAAGTCCTTGACATAAGAAGACTCATTACTACTTCCCATAAACTTGTAGGGAAGTTCACTTCAAAATGGGATGGGCCATATGTCCAAGAAGCTTATTCTAGTGGGGCTTACAAGTTGGTTGATGCAGATGGCATGAAAATCGCCCTATCAATGGCAAGTTTTTGAAGAAGTATTATCCTTGAAGTTGCAACGCTCCTTGACGCATGAGCCTACTAAGTATTTGCATTGAAGCCTGGAGATTCACTATGTCTTCATGTTCGCCAAATCTTTAATCCCCCGGTCTTCAAGTTCACCGCTCTTCAAGTTGAACTCCTCAAATTCGCTGGTCTTCAAGTATTAATATTCAGGCCCTCCAAGTCTCCAAGTTGAAGTCTTCAAGTTCGTTGGTCTTCAAGTCTGTTGGTATTCAATTTGAAGTCCTCAAATTCTCCGCTCTTCAAGTTGAATTTTTAGCCCTCCAGTTTTTCAAGTTGAAGTCTTCAAGTCTGCTAATTTTCAAGTTGAAGTTTAAAAGTCCACCACTCTTCAAGTTTAAGTCTACAAAGTCCGCCAAATCTTTAAAGTTCGCCAAGTGCTAAAGTCGATGTCGTCAAGTCCACCAAGTCTTTGAGTTGAAGCTTTCTAATTTTCCAATCTTAAGGTGGACATTTAAGTCCCTTTGCACCTTAAGTTGGCATCTTCATGTGTTTGTCCTTAAAAGGAACTATAATTTTCCAATAAAGTAGACGTTTAAGTATTTGCACCATAGGTTGACCTCTTTATGGATTTGTCCTTCTATATGCTACCATTGATTTGTCCTCCCTTATGAATTTGAGGATTTTTCCATCTATTTGTTTCCATGGACTTGTACTTCGATATGTTGTATGAACCTTTGCGCCCTGAGTTATGCCTCCTGCTTTCGGGGGGATGAGTATCCATCTCTTCACACCATGAGAGTAACCGATAGTCAGGACACCTTGAGAATAATTTCTCTGATAGCCGGGTCACCTTGAGAATAATCTCTTCGATAGTCGGGCCACCCTGAGAGTAATATCTCTAATATTCGGGCCACCTTGAAGGTAATCTCTTCGATAGTCAGGACACCCTGAGAGTAATCTCTCTGATAGTCAGGCTACCTTGAGAGTAATTTCTCTGATAGTCGGATCGCCTTGAGAGTAATCTCTCCGATAGTCGATCCATATTGAGAGTAATCTCTCTGATAGTCTGTCAGCCTTGAGAGTAATATCTTCGATAGTCGGGTCACCTTGAGAGTAATTTCTCTGATAGTCGGGTCACCTTGAGAGTAATCTCTCTGATAGTCGTGCCATCTTGAGAATAATCTCTCTGATATTCGGGCCACCTTGAAAGTAATCTCTCTGATAGTCGAGCCACCTTGAGTACTCATCCCCTCACACCCTAAAATTGTCTTCTTCATGCATGGATCATCTCGTTACACAAGAATACATCCTTCTTGTTTGACCTACAAAAAAATGACAAAAGAAGAAAAGTACAAGAAAAGAAGAAGAAATTACCTTCGCGTTAATGCTTCTGAGTCGATAAAAATAGACTCAAGTGGATAGTAAATACTGAAACTAATTATCACAAGTCGGAGAGTACACATCCTTATATAGATTTATCAAACCAGCTGGACGGAAATCGATTTCGACGTGGGAAGACGTCTGCCGCCTTTTGGATGACACAATTGGTTTTCTACTGGGATTTGATTTAGTGTGCGTGTGGAGTTTCTTTCCAAAGGCAAATATTTTGCCTCAGTTAAAGGTAAATATCAAGTATAAATAAAGGAAAAATCCTACGTGGTAGCTATATAGGAGCCTCTTCATCAATTAAATGTAGTAAAATTCAATATTTGACTGTGACAAATTTAAAATCAAGACAATTGCACGTGCTGGCTTTATTTTTAATTTGTTATCAATGTCGCGCCCCCTTTTTCCTCGCAGAATCGGTTTTATGAAATAGGTTGGGACAACTCATTCCTTTTGGGAAAGGGGTTTGCATATTTTAAAGAGTCGCCACCTAACGATTTTAACGGTGCGTTAGGGCACCTAAGGGGTTCTATTACAACTACGTTACTAACCAGAGATTGGGTAAGGGCTTGAAATTATCCTAAAGGGAAGGTGTTAGGCACCCCTCAGGATCCACAAGTGTGGTTCCCGGCCAAATGGTTTCGTGAATTTGTAGAATTAGCAAATAACAAGTAAAGGCTCAAATAAGAGGGGATTTAAGTCTTAAGCACGCGGATGTATGAAAATAGCAAAAAGGTTAGACTTTGAAAAGCATTACGATCTAGGAATATAAAAGGTGTCCTAGGTTTATAATAATATGGATCACATCAATGCAATACCCGGTAATCACTCCTCGAAGAGGGGCTACACGTGGTATTAGCGCACCGGTCATCATATCCATATTCTACCCTTCCCACCCCGTAAGGTTATTAAAAATGAGTGTTGGCCTCGACCTCTATTGCATGTTGTTACCCGTCCCTTCCTATCAACCCCGGAGGAAACTAGGACTCTTATCCTAAAGAGAGGTGCTAGGCAGACCCTCAGGTTTTAAAGGTAAAAATTTTAGGGCGACAGATAACAAAACAAGTAGGACTGCAAATAAAGGAAAGCATAGAAAGCAGATAAAGGCTCAAGTATTCCTCCACACACAGTACACATAAACAGCATGTCTCATACACAACTAAGGTCTCTATTAATTCAGAATCCTAAAGCATGGTATCTAGGTGATAACACAAAGACAGATTTATCGCATAAATCAGAGAGGAAGTCTTAATCAGGATTGCCTACTGGTTTTAAGCATGCTGACAGTTAAACATGATCACAAACACAGTTCTGATTTTATTTTTTAAGTCAATTACCTAAGGCTCGCCTAGGTGTAGGATAACATGCAATAGTTATCCAGATTTGTTTACGACTCCAGGTTGTTTATAGCTAATAACATGCAATTATAGGTGTTGAAGATGTGCAAGGACTAATTACCAGTTGCTTAAAACAGGGGATTGTTCTGTATTTAGAATAAGAGCAGTTAAATAGATACGATCCTATAGCATGATATCTAATGTAGCATGATGCATAATAACTTAAACAGGATTTCTAAATGCACATAGAATCATAGCATTATGCACAGTTTCAGGAATAGCATAGGTGACAGATTTTAATCGTTGTTTACCTAGAACAGGATCTCTACGTGTATAACATGATGAGACATGATTGCAGTTTATTTATCCTAGGACAATACTTCTAGTGAAGTTTAAGAACATGGGCAGAATCATGTAATAGCAACTTATTTTATTATTTATCCTATAGGCAGGATTTCTAAGCGTAGATGAGATGTTGAATACACATAGATCCTAAGTAGCATGATATCTAATGCATGGCATGGTGTACCTAAACATGGCTGCTATTTCACATGGAGAAAATAAACCTAGAAACATGGTCTCTACCCTTAATTATACTACAGCATGCATATCACCCACCCATTTTCATTATCCGACCACAGAGTTGTTTACAGTTAATTATTACAGACCATTGAATATGAATTACACAACTGAAATAGAAGAAAAATAAGAAGTTAACTATAGGGAGCCTAGGGAATAGACCCAAGTCTCCAGGTCCTCAATGCCAGGTAATGTTTCACAGCCTTTTCACAATCCGGGTTTGTCAGAGTTCCCTAAGGACCTCAAAGGATCCCGGGCAGTGCTCACACCAGGATTTCATAGCCAAGATAGAGTAAGTGCATTGTGGAATGGCCAGCCTTTGTGTGTCAAAGTTCAGAGGGAGCTCAAGGGTCCCAAGGCAATACTCACACAGAGGGGGCAGAAACTAGACTTCTAAGAGTATATGTAAAAGTGCTTGACATAGTTTTTTTTTTTTAAAAAGGTTTAGTAAGAAAACAGTTTTGAAAAAAATGGTAAGTAAGAAAAAAGTTTTGAAGAGGAAATTTGATTGGAATAGAAGTTCAACATCATACAAAGGACCAGGAATAGTCCAACAATCACAAGCAGGGGTAATGGGATTTGAGGGACAAATACAGATCATGTGAGGTCAAACATGTAGCAGGCAGAAACACATATAGGCATGCAATCAGAAGCTCCTAAGGGTTCAGAGGATCAGGGGTACAGTAAAGTACTGGATTGGATTAACATATCAACACCAAACAACTAAGACTATGATCACTAATGTACCAATCATAGGAATGGGGATTCACATAAGAAACAGGTGTTAAGTATATAGAAACATGCTGGTCATTGACAAGTAAACCCTAACTTAACATCTGAATGGAGTTCAGGATCCTAGTTACATGTTGAACGACAAAATAATAAGTAAAAGAAAATTAGAAACACACTGAATTACAACAGTAATAGAAACATGTTGGTTTGAGAACTGAAATCTGAATTAGAACATACCAGTGAAGTGAAGAAAGCAGTAACACAAACAGGAAGTAGAAGATGCACAATAGTTAGCCTTGGCTTGCAGCCCGTTAACATAGAATAGCAGTAACTATCACAGCAAAGAGAGAGAGCAGAGAGTTTTTTAATTGTGAGAGAGAGAATTGAACAGATTAGTTGTCTTTGTGTGTGTGTGCCATGGAACGAATAGAGTATATATATAGTTTGAAACTAGGTGAAAATAAGGGTAGGAATCAAATTAGCCATAATTAAGGGACTGGGAATCAATCAGGGCATAACCAGCCCAAGTACTCTCTTGAATTAAAGAGTTATTCAAACGGTAAGTAACAAATAAGGAAGGAGCTAAAACAGTGTTGATGACAAGCAATTAAGTATCCCTTAATTGAAGGTTGAACTCAAATGGCTAGTAGGTAAGCATAATTAAGGAAAGTTACCATGCATAGGACATGTAAGAACATAATTTCAGACCAAATCAAGCAAGCAATTAAGGAAGCTATATCAATCACAATAACAAATCAAGGTAAGAAAAAACAAGTTACGGGTTGGAAATCAGAAGAATATCTCATGAGAGATCAGTAGGGCTTTTCAAATCATAGTGAATTAAATTCAAACAACTAGTGAATAGAGACTCTTATGTATAACAGGAATGACCACATTATAAGCAAAGCTATAAGTCAGGAAACAATTGAGTGACAAATAACACAGAATCAAGGACTCGAGCAAGCATAATATTAATTGAAGAGAACCAACATGAAACAACACGGTTGTTAAGAAAGAACACAGAAACCATAGTATATGAAATTAGGAATAATGTGAGTCAGGGAAGTAAGAAGAACCAAATACAAACAACATAAGGTAAAGATCAATGAAACATAAGCACATATGCGAACATGCAGGCAAGCCAGTAGTTTTCAGGGTTTTATGTCTAAAAATTAGGGTTTTACACAGTTAGTAGTACGAATCAACATAGTAGACATGATACACACAAAAGAGACGAAGAGTCATAAACCCTAATAGGAAAAAACAGAGTAATATCACCAGAAATTCAAGCCATTCGTGACAATCGAACACATGTATTGACCACACCACAAGGAAAGGATTTTAATAATGAAAAATGTGAGGGAAAATCATGAGATAGTCTTAAAAAATCGACAAAGAAAACCATTTTGAAAAAGGGTTTCGGAGCCCTAGTTAAAAGTGAAGAACCGTTTAGAAAAAATAGAAGATCTTTGAAGGAAACATCATAATAACTCATAATATACATAGATCTATTGTAAATCTGAAGGAATCGAAGTTTCAAACCTTAGGGTTTCAAAGAAAACCTCAGAGAAGATGAGAAGAACCTCAAATGTCACTGGCTCAGCCTCAAAGGTCATAGACCTCACTCGAAATCAAAGCCTTGAAGTCCTGGGGTAAGCAGGAACACCATAGGTGTGAACAGACGGGTCCTCGCCACTCGAGGGCCTTAGGGATGACATTACCGGCATAAGGAAACCATAGGAGGCAGAAGGTGGTGAAGGTTTCGAGGTTACCGGCGAAGGGACGGCCGGAGAAGATGAAGAGATCCATCGGAATCTGAAGAGACATGAAGTCTGTAGAAGAGACTAGAGAGAGAGAGAGAGAGTTAGAGAGATGAGGGACCGGTGAGAATGAGAGGGGTCGGGGGGGTTAGTCTAGGTTAATTAAGGTAACAAAAATCTGGGTCGGTTATCTAATTTGATCAACGGCTCAGATTGGTTTGGGGTTGGGCCAGGTAGGATATTGTATTGGGCTTGGGGGGTCTGGGCTAGTTTAATTGGGTTAGGGACCAGGATTAATTAGGCTGGAATTTAAATAAAGAATGGCTATTTGTTGAATACCCATTAAAATTAGATAAATAATTAATAACAATAGCTAATAATCATATAAAATGAAATTAAGGCTAAATAGGTGGAATTAAGGTAATTAATTAATATAGAAAATATATAAAATGAATAATTATTAATTTAAATGGCATAAAATGTATAACTAGGCTATAATTGCAAATTTATTGTAATTATGGTCAAATAATGCCAAATTGGCTAATTTATGAAATAATTAAATACTAATAAGATTAAAAATTGATATATCGAGCTGGGAATATTTTGAAATTATTTATAATATACTTCATGAATAATTATTGAATATAAAAATACTGAATAAACTGGAAAAGAATTTAATCAAAATATGAAAAATTACGGGGAAATATCAGTTATTATAAAGAGTGATTTTGAAGGTATATATGCAAATTTTAAAATAGTTTGAGGAAAAATTAGGTATCAACAGCTGCCCCTCTTTACCCGGGAATAATGGAAGAGTTGTCGGGTAAAGACATGATGGCCAATTTTGATCGAGCGAAGCGGTTTGAAGAGGTTTAGGCCGCACCTTGGTTTCTGAGCTCCCTACATATCCCTGGTTTTACAGGAATCAGGCCGTATGTAGTTCAGGAGCCATCGACGAAGCATATCGATGGAGCTTTTACAAGAACGAACGCAACATATGGGACTGATTGAATGAACGGCTTACGGGGTAATTAATGGAACTGGAGAGGGATCACTCCTGCCGAGACAGCTGCTGCTTGCCGTATTACCTACAAATGAGTAATACAAGCATATCGTGAGTAATTTAAACATGATGCAAATTCCCGTTGGACTATGAATGTTGTCTTTGGACGGTTAAAGATGACGTCTTTAGACCATGATGTCCTGGTCCATGAATTGCTTGCTGCAGGATTCGCAGGCCATGAAATGATGTTCTCGGGCCATGAAGATGATGCCTCCGAACCATGATGCCTTTGAATAATGATATGCAAACTGATAACAGAGATCTTCAAGCCATGACATGGTGTTCTCGGGCCATGAAGATGGTGCCTCCGAACGATGACGCCTTTGGATAAGTTGGCGATATTATGGCCCATGAAGATGCAATAGTATGACGCTGACAAGACAGAGCATAGTCTTGTGAACTAAAGGGGCAGAGCTTAGCCCAAAAGGAAGCGCAGTAAATAATGTTAGAGACGTTGGTTGCTTTTGAGATGCAGATGGAGGTAGCGTTTAACCTCGGAAGTCAGAGTGGTAGCCTTATGCAAGATGCGGATGCATATGGAGGTAGCATTTAACCTTGGAAAGCATAATGGTATCCTTATGCAAGATGCGAATGCAGATGGAGGTAGCGTTTAACCTCGGAAGGCAGAAAGGTAGCCTTATGCAAGATGCGAATGCAGATGGAGGTAGCGTTTAACCTCGGAAGGCAGAAAGGTAGCCTTATGCAAGATTTAAGGAAGGACAACAGAAATTCTTAGCTGGTGTTAAATTGCGGCAGAGCATTGTGAAAATGAAATATTATTTGTGCTGACAATAAATGTTGACATGACGAGTTTGAGGAACGATGTCTGTCCTTTGAGCGGATAATATATTTTGGGGCTTTTGCAATTTTGTGCCTGCATCCAAAGAAATATCGTGAGTTTTGTAAAGGGGAAAGGTTAGTTCGCATTCCTGCTGGCTCTGCTTGGCTCGTTTTCTTGATCATGATGATAGTTTCTGTATCATTGGGGTAGCGTTTGCTAAACAAGATACTTCAGGAAAAAAAAATATGCATGATTTTGTAAGATATAATATTTAATCTAAAATAGTTTTAGATGAACCGACGACATGACACGGCTTGAGACATTGCAACCTCTCCTGCTGCGGAATTTTGAGGGTACTCCTCAAAATTCTGCCCCAGTTTGCTCGGTGGACACCTTTGACTGCTGCTTGTGCAACGATTGGCTGAACTTGCTTCAGAATTTTGAGGGTCCTCCTCAAGATTCTGCCCCAGTTGGCTGGGTGAATGCTTGTGGACTGCTACTCACTTTAGAATTTTGAGGGTCCTCCTCAAGATTCTGCCCCAGTTGGCTGGGTGAATGCTTGTGGACTGCTACTCACTTTAGAATTTTGAGGGTCCTCCTCAAAATTCTGCCCCAGTTTCCAGTTGCAGGAAAAAATAGATTTTTATTGGATTGTGACCGAACTCATAGGGCTGCCTATGTATCCCCTCTTAAACGGGAATCAGGTCAGGCGTAGTTCTTACATCATTGAGAAAGCATAAAGATTACACATAGTAGCGCTTGACTGCATCTGAATTGATCGGTTTCGGCCAAACTTCTCCGTCCATTTCTGCAAGTATGAGTGCTCCTCCTGTCACCATTCTGTGAACCATGTACGTACCTTGCAGTTGGGAGAGAACTTCCCCTTGTCTTCGTCTTGATGCGGAAAGTTTTCTTTAACACCAGATGCCCTAGTGTGAATCGTATCGGCTTGACTTTCTTGTTGAAGGCCCTGGCCATTCTGTTATGATATAGTTGACCATGACATATTGCGTTCATTCTCTTCCCGTCTATGAGGGTCAGCTGCTCATAACGTCTTCTTACCCACTCTGCATCGCTAAGCTCATCTTCCTGTATAATTCTTAAAGATGGAATCTCCACTTCGGCAGGAATTACAGCCTCTGTACCATAAACTAGCATATAGGGAGTTGCCCATGTTGATGTGCGGACATCGGTGCGGTATCCCAATAAGGCGAATGATAACTTTTCATGCCACTTCTTGTGCCTTTCTATCATCTTCCTTAGTATCTTCTTGATGTTTTTGTTAGCGGCCTCTACGGCTCCATTCATCTGAGGTCTGTATGTTGTGGAATTTGTGTGTTTGATATTGAGAGTTTCACACATAGCTTTCATCAAGTCACTGTTGAGATTAGAACCATTGTCGGTGATGATTGACTCTGGAACTCCGAACCGACAAACAATGCGATCGGGGACAAAGTCGGCCACGACTTTCTTAGTAACTGCTTTGTAGGAGGCTGCTTCGACCCATTTAGTGAAGTAGTCAATGGCGACCAGAATGAACTTGTGGTCATTGGAGGCGGCAGGCTCGATTGGTCCAATAATGTCCATACCCCAAGCGGCGAACAGCCATGGTGAGCTTGTTGCATTGAGCTCACTTGGAGGCACCTTTATCATATTCCCTTGTATCTGGCAGCGGTGGCACTTTTGAACATACTGGATGCAGTCCGTTTCCATAGTCATCCAAAAGTAACCAGCTTAGAGTATCTTCTTTGCTAGAACAAAACCGTTCATATGTGGGCCACAGGACCCAGCATGAATTTCTTCCAGCAATTTTGATGCTTCTTTTGCGTCAACACACCTTAATAACCCCAAATCGGGAGTCCTCCTATACAGGATTCCTCCGCTGTGGAAGAAATTTTTGGACAATCTCCGAAGTGTGCATTTTTTATTGGAATTTGCAAGCTCGGGATATTCTCTTTTTACCAAGTACTCAATGATGTGATGAAACAAAGGATTTCCTTCTGCTTCTTCTTCGACATGGGCATAGTAAGCTGGCTGATTATGGATCTTTATAGGAATAGGGTCAATGAAATTCTTGTCCGGATGCTGGATCATTGAGGACAAAGTATCTAATGCATCGGCGAACTCATTCTGGATTTTGGGGACGTGCCGGAACTCTATCTTTGTGAACCTCTTTCTTAATTCCTGTACGTGGTGCAGATACGGCAGTATCTTGGAATTCTTTTTTTCCCATTCTCCTTGTACCTGATGTACCAATAAGTCTGAATCACCGATCACTAACAGTTCCTGGACGTTCATGTCAATGGCCATATTGAGCCCCAAGATGCAAGCTTCATATTCGGCCATATTGTTGGTGCAAGGGAACCTGAGTTTGGCGGATATCGGATAATGCTGACCGATCTCTGATACTAGGACTGCTCCAATACCGACTCCCTTGAAGTTTGCCGCTAAGAACATCCTCCAACCATCATAGGATTCTGCAATGTCTTCTCCTATGAATGATACCTCTTCATCAGAAAAATATGTTTTCTGGGGTTCGTATCCTCCGTCTACAGGATTCTCAGCAAGATGGTCTGCCGGAGCTTGTCCTTGAACTGCCTTCTGAGTCATGTAAACAATGTCGAATTCGCTCAGCAGGATTTTCCACTTGGCTAGCTTGCCATCGGGCATGGGCTTCTGAAAGATGTACTTTAATGGATCCATCCTTGATATGAGATATGTTGTCTAGGCACAGAAGTAATCCTCAGCTTTTGGGCAACCCAAGTTAGAGCAAAACAGGTACGCTCTAATAGATAATACCGGGCCTCATATGGAGTGAACTTCTTGCTGAGGTAATAAATAGCTTGTTCCTTCCTTCCTGTTTCATCGTGCTGCCCCAGAATGCAGCCGAAAGCTCCATCTAACACTGCAAGATAGAGTAACAAAGGTCTTCCTGGCTCGGGCAGTACTAGGACTGGCGGTGTTGACAAATATTCCTTGATTCTGTCGAAATCCTTTTGACAATAATCGGTCCACTTGGTCGCGGCGTCTTTCTTCAGCATCTTAAAGATTGGCTCACAGATGACTGTGGACTGTGCTATAAACCGGCTGATGTAATTAAGCCTCCCCAAGAAACTCATCACATCTTTCTTGTTCCTTGGTGGAGGTAGCTCTTGAATGGATTTGACTTTTGACGGATCCAATTCTATTCCCCGGCGGCTTACAATAAACCCCAGTAACTTCCCAGCAGGAACCCCGAATGCACACTTCGCGGGGTTTAGTTTCAGATTGTATTTTCGCAATCTATTGAAGAACTTCCCCAAATTCTCCATGTTATCAATAGCTTTCTTTGATTTGATAATGACATCATCCACGTACACCTCGATCTCCTTGTGAATCATGTCATGGAATATAGTGGTCATGGCCCTAATATAGGTGGCCCCTGCATTCTTTAGGCAGAATGGCATCATCTTGTAACAATACACTCCCCACAGCGTAATGAACGCCATTTTCTCAGCATCTTCCTAATCCATCCAAATCTGGTGATCAAGCGAAGCAATCCACGAAGGACTACAATTCATACTTGGCACAATTGTCAATCAGAATGTGTATATTTGGCAAGGGGAAGTCATCTTTCGGACTGGCCCGGTTGAGATCCCTGTAGTCGACGCAGACTCTAACCTTCCCGTCCTTTTTTGGCAAAGGTACAATGTTGGCTAACCATGTCGGGTACTCCACTACCTGGAGAACTTTGGCGTTGATCTGCTTGGTAACTTCTTCTTTGATCTTCAAACTCATGTCAGGTTTGAACTTTCTAAGCTTTTGTTTCACCGGTGGACACGTTGGATTGGTTGGAAGTTTGTGAGCCACAATAGACGTACTTAGACCAGTCATGTCATCATACGACCATGCAAATACGTCCTCATACTCTTTTAGGAACTCTGTATATTCTTTCTTTTCTGATGGTGACAAATGAATGTTGATGCAAGTCTCCTTGACGTTTTCTGAATCTCCCAGATTGATAACTTCAGTATCATCTAGGTTGGTCTTAGGTCTGTTCTCAAATTTCTCAACTTCTTTGACAATCTCGTCAGGTATGTCGTCTTCATCTGAATCAATGTCCGTTTTCTGCGTGGTCTCATTGCATGTCACAGTCATTGGTTCATCAAGACAAGTAATAGTAATGTTGTATAAATAAAGTAATGAGAGAAGACAATAGTAATAAATATCGGATTCGTAAGAGAAATTTAGAAGATGCTTTGATGAATTGAATAACTGTTTTGAACATTGAAGATCTTATTGCAGAAATTGAAAAATGCAGGAAAAGGAAAATCATTTAGTAAATAAAACAGTAAATAATGCTTGTTTTATCCTTGCTACCCCGAGGCTCTTCAGGCTTTGGTTGTCTTGATAGACCAGTTCTTGAGATATCTCCCCTTGCTTACAGCCTATATAGAAGGGCCTCCTCCCCCTCCTCCTCGATAACAACACAACAATCCATATCTTTGTCCTCTAGGAACAAACTCCTCATTGCTGCAAGTGCTTCTTCCTCGTCTGATCCGTAAATAATGTCGGCCCGCTTGAAAGTCTGCTCAAGATGAGGTATCGGCTGCTCCAAAGGGTAATAGGTACCGCGCCAAGGTGGCGACCAGTCGTTGAATTCCTTCCAAGTGTACTCATACCCCAGACCAAAAGTGGTACCATGTTTCTTGAGTTTTATGGGCTTTGTGATCCCATGGAGGTTCTTACCGAGCCATTTGCCTGGCTCTTATCCTCTCCAGTTCAGGATGCTCTCAATCTTACTATCCCACAACTTGTCATTGTCGATAGCATTGACCCGCTCAATGTGGTGGTAAGTTCCTCCGCCTATCTTCCTTTTTTCGTCAATCACCGGAATAGTTTGATGACTATAAATGGGGTTGCTACCGTCACCATGAATAATCACCTCTTGGTGGTTCCACTCGAATTTTACCGCCTGATGTAGGGTTGATGCTACGGCCCCAGCAGCATGAATCCAGGGTCGTCCCAACAGCAGGTTGTAGGATGTTGGCACATCTATCACCTGGAAATCCACTTCGAACCAAGTCGGTCCCATCTGCAGACATAAACTGATCTCCCCCATGGTTGATCTTTGAGTACCGTCGAAGGATTTCACATTGATCGCTCCATCCCTTATCTCATGTAGCCCTTTACCCAATTTCTTGAGTGTTATCAACGGACAGATGACTATAACCTCCATCGATCAAGATTCTTGTGATGAAATGATCTTCGCATTGCACGGTGATGTGCAGCGCTTTTTTGTGCCCCAATCCTTCAGGTTGTAAGCTCGTCCTCATGAAAAGTGATTTTATGACTCTCCAGTACCTGCTCTACCATATTGGCCATTTCCCCGCTAGTGATGTTGTTTGGCACATATGCTTCACTCAACACCTTCAACAAAGCATCTCTGTGTGTTTCGGAGTTTTGCAGCAGAGAGAGGATGGATATCTGTGTCGGTGTCTTGTTCAGCTGGTTGATGACTAAATACTCCTTGGCCTGTACCTTTCTCTGAAGGTCATCGGAACCTGTTTCGATAAGGGGAGGCCGGTTAGCAGTCTGCTTGCTTGACTCGGCCAGATGCTTAGGGGTGTAGACCCTACCAGTTCTCGTCATACCTTGGGTTGCGACTGCTTCCTCAGACCTGACCTTGCCTTACCTTCTCGCCTCGGCTGTGTAGTCCCAAGGGATAGCGTTTGAATAGAAGGGTGTCGTGGTTGACATTGCCACCGGAATTGGTGCGGACTTCCTTACTTCAAACGAAATGTGTGTTCGGGGTGGCAAGACTGCGACCTCGAATGGTGCCGGTGCATTTGCTGGAGATACAAACTCAACTTCAATTGGCACTGGTGACTTTGCAGGTGGCGCTGCTTCAAACTCAAATGTGATATACATATTCACCTCAGCATCCTCAGATGGTTGAATCTGGACTATGATCGTTTTGGGAGTGACTTCGAGTTTCCTTGGGTCATCGCCTTCTGCGATTAACCCGATTGATCCCTCGGGATCCCAATCATCTTCTATTTCAATCATATGGATACCTCTACCCTTATGGTCTAGCAAAGGATTGTCGCGGACGTTTGGAGCAGGGTCTTTTGCCACAATAATCTTGTTGTCAATGAGAGCCTGTATTTTGTCCTTCAGAGAGCGGCATTCTTCGATAGTGTGTCCTTTCATGCCAGAATGGTATGCACAGGATTTTTTTAGGTTAATCCACTGAGAAGGGTTCTCAGGGTGGCAGCAGGGATAGGTGTGACATAACCAGCAGCTTTGAGCTTCTCACACAGCTGGTCAATGGGCTCGGCTATGGCGGTGTATTGCTTTGGAGGGCGGCGATCAAAATTAGGACGAGGTCTAGGGAAGTTTTGGCATGTAGGGGGTAATTGGTAATGGGAGGGCTGGGAATTATAAGTGTGATAGACAGGAGGGGGTTGTGAATATCTAGGCGAAGCAGGTTAATATGTGGGCGGTGGAGCTTGGTAGGAAGGTGGTGGAGCTTGGTAATTTGGTGAGGGTGCTTGGTATTCTGGGGTTGGCTGGTATGTGAGTGGAGGTGTTGGATAAGTTTGGTATTTGAGTGGGGACTTGGCTCTTTGTGCAAAAGTTACGGCTCCCACGTCTCTCTTCTTAGACACACCACCGGACTGTAAAGCCTTGTTAGTGGCTTGCAAGGCTTCAAAATTTTTAACCATACCGCTTTTAATACCTTCTTCAATCCGCTCACCCAATTTGATAATGTCAGAGAACTTGTGGCCTTCAACCATTATTAACCGTTCATAATATTGCGGGTCCTGAGCCCGTGCAAAGAACTTGTTCATCTGCTCTTTCTCTAGAGCAGGTCTGACTTTAGCGGCTTCAGACCTCCAGCGAGTAGCATACTCGCGAAAGGTTTCTGTGGGTTTCTTCTTCAAATTTTGAATGTAGAACACATCTGGTGCATTTCCTGTGTTGAATCTAAACCTGTCCATAAAATCAGACACCATGCTTACCAAGTTTGACCATTTCTTGGGGTCTCAGCTGATGTACCAAGAAAGAGTGTCTCCCTTCAAACTCCTCATGAACAGCTTCATGCGGATTCTTTCATCCTTTCCCACGCCAACCAATTTGTCGCAATAGGTCCTCAGATGGACTCTCGGATCACCAGTACCGTCAAAAATTTCGAACTTTGGAGGTTTGTACCCCTCGGACAGTTCGACATCAGGTTGGATACAAAGGTCTTCATAATCCAACCCTTTAATTCCCTTAGTTCCTTCAACACCCTGGACTCGGATGGTCAGTTTCCTAAGCTCCTCGGCCAGGTTCCTGATAAGTAAGTCTTTTTCGTCAGACTCGGATACCTGTGGGATAGGCGCAGTGGAGTGGGTCATGGTTTCCACATAGATGGGATTTTTATAGGAGTGGAAATGGTCCTTTGTGGGGTTTTGAGGTTGTGGGATGAGTAGTGGAGTGTTATTTGAGGTGTGGCAAGCATTGCACTGCGTCGAGAGAGTTTAGTTCTTTGGGGAAGTGGCGTGATGGTGAGGTGCAGGATGATTTTGATGTCTTGGGATATTTTGTGAAGGTGTTGGGTTTTGAGCATTTGGAAGGTTGACGTCAAGGACGTTGAGGGAAAATGACAAGTTGGCCAAATTCCGGACTTGATCGAGTTCTTCCTGAAACTTCAACAATTTATGTTTAAGTGGTGACATGTTCTCATACAGGACCTGAATACCTCGGCCATCAGTGGCCTCTACCCATTCAATCATATTCTCCTTTCTGGTGCCGCTGGACTCTTCCATCGTACTTTTGACTTTGTCTTTGCCCTAAGGAGGACTAGGAGGAGGAGTAGGTGGAGGGCCCTTGGATCTGGTGCGATACGCTGATGATGCCAGAATGCACGAACTAACCTTTGGGGAGGGGAGTAAGAAAATAAAAACAAAAGGTAACCAAGTCAGTGAGGATTATGAAAAGAATATTGCGGTATTTAAACATATAATGCAGAAATGTAAAGCGCGACCTAAGTTGGGAACCTCTTTGTGCCCGAGGTAGGCCTAGCGAGAAATTAATTTGGAGAACTTAAAATGTTAAATGCCTCATTTTATTGATAAGAAAAATAGACAAATCCCAAAACGATAGACGAAAAATAAAAGTCACTAATGGCCATTGGCCTTATTACATTGATAGAAAAATAAAGACACTCCTATCTACTTGGTCCCAGAAGGACCTTCCCCATACTCGGCATTCTTGCTTTCCTTGTACAGTTTTCCCAGCTCGTGAAGTCCCAGCAACAGGTAGGTTCTGGCTAGGTATCCCCCTACAGCTCCCTCAGCCTTTTGACAATCTTCAACTCTTTTGATGAACTTTTCTTCCAGCTCAACTATACCTCGTTCCAAGTACCCCAGCCTCTTGTTGGCATTGATAGCCATGTCCTTCCATTCCTCGATCAGTTTCTTGTTAGACTCATGTATCTTGTGGTGGTCATTCTCATATTCCCGGATCCTTTTGCGCAGTTAGTTGTATTTGACTTGTGCATCGGCCCTTTCATCTATAACCATGTGACCTCGGACATACCCCAACTTGCTCTGACCACCCAGATCCTCTTCTAACCAACCAATATAGAAAGGGGTATAACCGGTATGATACATATCTGGATCGATGGTGTCTTTCTCAAGTATAACCTTGCAGTGCCACAGATGCTGAGCTTGGCACTTGTGAGGACTGTCATTATTTTGAAAGTCAACTCGAAGATGTCTCATCTTCTCGACCCTAGGGATGACTTGCTTCCTTCCTGCTTGCCTCATAACTCGAAGAGGGACGTAAGGTTATGTCCCCCTTAGACCAATCAGTATCAGAAATGATGCGTCTCGGGATCGAATGATGAAATCATCTGTTGGAAACCATTCAAATATCCATTGAACCTGCTATTCAGTCAAGTTATCAAAAAGCTCAACCCATCCCTCGGCATTTTCAGGCTGAGCGAACATGTCGGGGATATAATTCATTCGCTTTGGGTGATGGAAAGCGATGTGGTCATCCCACATTCTGCGGTGAATGTACTATCGGTATTCGCCTCTTTGGAGATGTTCCATGAGCCAGAGTTGAAGTAATAAATTTCAACATTCGAAATGCTTTGCTCCTTGTTGACACCTTTCTAAGGCCCGATATATGTCTACAATGATCATGGGCACAATGTTGAAGTCTTGCCCATCTAACCCTTCCATTATGGTCTTAGTTACCATGGCTAACCTGGTATGGATCCTTTCCTTCTTCATCGGGAACACGATCAAACCAAAAAGCAAATCATAAACACGAACACTCGGCGATGGACGTGTCCCAAGGAGGTGATAGCAAACTCGTCATAGCAGGTACGGTATGATTTGTTGTAGCCATACCTTTCGTACAAGTAGTCAAAAGGAATGTATGAATCCTCCAAACATACCTATTCTGTGTCCTTTTCAGGCCCACCATTTTGAGGAAACTTTTGCCTGTGCAATTCTCAGGCATCAACAACCCTGGAGTCTCCCATACTAGGTTAGCCAACCCTCCTATCTCCTCTATCAAAGGCGTCATTTTGATGTTCCCAACGCGGAACACGGACCTTTCACGATCCCAGAATAGGGTAGCAGCCTCTATTATCATTTTGTTAGGCTGGATTTCCAGGAGAGATGGTAGGTTACCCAAGTGTTTCCTAATGATAGCTTTGTCGCTAGAGTGTAGATCCTCCCACCAACTCAACAGTTTTGGGTGGATGTTGGAGAACATGCCGAATATGGGGACTTCGTGCCTCATTTTTTCTGCAAAGCAAATAAGGTTAGGCCCTTACCCCCACCGGACTCGACTATTTAACGTCATTAATTAGCAAGAAGCATTTAGTTCTCCAAATAAATGGACAGAACGTGAGGGAGTCCGTTTGGGTTTGGGAAACCCGGTGGACTTTTGGATAAGGCTATCTTAAAAGCTATCGTGCGGACGACACTTTAGCTCGACTAGGTTTGACCATGATGCATGCAACAGTGCAACAGAGTAAGGTTTCTATTGGGATTTAGATCGGTACCCTTGAGTTGTCCACTCAAGGGGAAGGGCACGGAACCATCGACTGCACTGTTGATCGACTAGTTTTACCGCAAATAAGCCTTTCCGAATTTAGTGGGTAATAATATAGGAAGAGCGCAACCACTCATCAAGAATTGCTATAGTATTTTGTTTGGCACGAGTAGAGTATGAATGCAGAGCATGATTATGCAATAATAAGTATTAAAATAAGTTGTCACGTATTTTCACGTTAAAGAAAGCGATAAAAATGGTAGTAATTATATAAAGCAGTTACAAAAGGAAACGACATGTTAGTTTCGTCTTTGAAGAAAAGTAAATACCTAAAGTAAACAATTAATTGTATGTAAGGGGAATAGGAAAGGGTGTAGGTATTTAAAATTAAAGGCACAAATTCATGAAACAATTTGAAATGGTAAAATCCTGGATATCCCCAGCAGAGTCGCCATGTTGTCGCGCCCCCTTTTTCCTCGCGGAACCGGGTTTATGACATTGGTTAGGACAACTCGTTCCTTATGGGAAAGGGGTTTGCATATTTTGAAGAGTCGCCACCTAACGATTTTAATGGTGCGTTAGGGAGCCTAAGGGGTTCAATCACAACTACGTTACTAACCTGAGATTGGGTAAGGGCTTGAAATTATCCCAAGGGGAAGGTGTTAGGCACCCCTAAGGATCCACAAGTGTGGTTCCCGGCCAAATGGTTTCATGAATTTGTACAATTAGCAAATAACAAGTAAAGTCTCAAATAAGAGGGGATCTAAGTCTTAAGCACGCAGATGTTTGAAAATAGCAAAAAGGTTAGACTTTGAAAAGGATTACGATCTAGGCATATAAAATGTGTCCTAGGTTTATAATAATATGGATCACATCAATGCAATACCCAATAATCACTCCTCGAAGAGGGGCTACACATGGTATTAGCGCACCGGTCATCATATCCATATTCTACACTTCCCACCTCGTAAGGTTATTAAAAACGAGTGTTGGCCTCGACCTATATTGCATGTTGTTACCCGTCCCTTCCTATCAATCCCGGAGAAAACTAGGACTCCTATCCTAAAGGGAGGTTCTAGGCAGACCCTCAGGTTTTAAAGGTAAAAATTCTAGGGCGAAAGATAACAAAACAAGTAGGACTGCAGATAAAGGCTCAAGTATTCCTCCACACACAGTACACATAAACAACATGTCTTATACACAAGTAAGGTCCCTATTAATTTAGAATCCTAAAGCATGGTATCTAGGTGATAACACAAAGACAGATTTATCGCATAACTCAGAGAGGAAGTCTTAATCCGGCTTGCCTACTGGTTTTAAGCATGCTGACAGTTAAACATGATCACAAAGATAAATCTGATTTTATTTTTTAAGTTTATTACCTAAGGCTCGCCTAGGTGTAGGATAACATGCAACAGTTATCCAGATTTGTTAATGACTCCAGGTTGTTTATAGCTAATAACATGCAATTCTAGGTGTTGAAGATGTGCAAGGACTAATTACCAGTTGCTTAGAACAGGGGACTGTTCTGTATTTAGACTAAGAGCAGTTAAATAGATACGATCCTATAGCATGATATCTAATGCAGCATGATGCATAATAACTTAAACAGGATTTCTAAATGCACATAGAATCATAGCATTATGCACAGTTTCAGGAATAGCATAGGTGACAGATCTTAATCGTTGTTTACCTAGAACAGGATCTCTACGTGTATAACATGATGAGACATGATTGCAGTTTATTTATCCTAGGACATTACTTCTAGTGAAGTTTAAGAACATGGGCAGAATCACGTAATAGCAACTTATTTTATTATTTATCCTATAGGCAGGATTTCTAAGCGTAGATGAGATGTTGAATACACATAGATCTAAGTAGCATGATATCTAATGCATGGAATGGTGTACCTAAATATGGATGCTATTTCACATGGAGAAAATAAACTTAAAAACATGGTACCTACCCTTAATTATACTACAGCATGCATATCACCCACCCATTTTCACTATCCAACCACAGAGTTGTTTACAATTAATTATTACAGACCATTGAATATGAATTACACAACTGAAATAGAAGAAAAATAAGAAGCTAACTATAGGGAGCCTACAGAATAGACTCAAGTCTCCAGGTCCTCAATGCCATGTAATGTTTCACAGCCTTTTCACAATCCGGGTGTGTCAGAGTTCCCTAAGGACCTCAAAGGATCCCGGGCATGCTCACACCAGGATTTCATAGCCAAGATAGAGTAAGTGTAGTGTGGAATGACCAGCCTTTGTGTGTCAAAGTTCAGAGGGAGCTCAAGGGTCCCAAAGCAATGATCACACAGAGGGGGCAGAACCTAGACTTCTAAGAGTATATGTGAAAGTGCTTGACATATTTTTTTTTCCAAAAAAAAAGGTTCAGTAAGAAAACAGTCTTGAAAAAAAGGGTAAGTAAGAAAACAGTTTTGAAGAGGAAATTTGATTGGAATAGAAGTTCAACATCACACAAAGGACTAGGAATAGTCCAACAATCACAAGCAGGGGTAATGGGATTTGAGGGACAAATATAGAGCATGTCAGGGTAAACATGTAGCAGGCAGAAACACATATATGCATGCAATCAGAAGATCCTAAGGGTTCAGAGGATCAGGGATATAGTAAAGTACTGGATTGGATTAACATATTAACACCAAACAACTAAGACTATGATCACTAATGTACCAATCATAAGCATGGGAATTCACATAAGAAACAGGTGTTAAGTATACAAAAACATGTTGGTCATTGACAAGTAAAGCCTAACTTAACATGTGAATGGAGTTCAGGATCCTAGTTACATGTTGAACAACAAAATAATAAGTAAAAGCAAATTAGAAACACGTTGAATTACAACAATAATAGAAACATGTTGGTTTAAGAACTGAAATCTGAATTAGAACATACCAGTGAAGTGAAGAAGCAGTAACACAAACAGGAAGTAGAAGATGCACAATAGTTAGTCTTGGCTTGCAGCCGGCTAACTTAGAATAGCAGTAACTAGCACAGAAAAGAGAGAGAGCAGAGAGTTTTTAATTGTGAGAAAGAGAACTGAATAGATTAGTTGTCTCTGTGTGTGTGTGCCATGGAACGATAGAGTGTGTATATATATATATATATATATATATATATATATATATATATATATATATATATATATATATATATATATATATATATATATATAGTTTGAAACTAGGTGAAAATAAGGGAAGGAATCAAATTAGCCATAATTAAGGGACTGGGAATCAATCAGAGCATAACCAGCCCAAGTACTCTCTTGAATTAAGGAGTTATTCAAATGGTAAGTAACAAATAAGGAAAGGAGGTAAAACAGTGTTCATGACAAGAAATTAAGTATTGCTTAATTGAAGGTTGAACTCAAACGGCTAGTAGGCAAGCATAATTAAGGAAAGTTACCATGCATAGGACATGTAATAAAATAATTTCAGACCAAATCAAGCAAGCAATTAAGGAAGAAATATCAATCACAGTAACAAATCAAGGTAAAAAAAACAAGTTAGGGGTTGAAAATCAGAAGAATATCTCATGAGAGATCAGTAGGGCTTTTCGAATCATAGTGAATCAGAAATTCAAACAACTAGTGAATAGAAACTCTTATGTATAGCAGGAATGACCACATTATAAGCAACGCTATAAGTCAGGCAACAATTGAGTGACAAATAACACAGAATCAAGGACTCGAGCAAGCATAATATTAATTGAAGAGAATCAACATGAAACAACACGGTTGTTAAGCAAGAACACAGAAACCCTAGTATATGAAATTAGGAATCATGTGAGTCAGGGAGGCAAGAAGAACCAAAGACAAACAACATAGGGTAAAGATCAATGAAACATAAGCACATATGCGAACACGCAGGCAAACCAGTAGTTTTCAGGGTTTTATGTCTAAAAAATTAGGGTTTTACACAGATACTAGTACGAATCAACAGAGTAGACATGATACACACAAAAGAGACGAAGAGTCATAAACCCTAATAGGAAAAACAGAGTAATATCACCAGAAATTCAAGCCATTCGTGACAATCGAACACATGTACTGACCACACCACAAGGAAAAGGTTTTAATAATGAAAAATGTGAGGGAAAATCATGAGATAGTGTTAAAAAATCGACAAAGAAAACCATTTTGAAAAAGGGTTTCGGAACCCTAGTTAAAAGTGAAGAACCGTTTAGAAAAAATAGAAGATCTTTAAAGGAAACATCATAATAACTCGTAATATGCATAGATCTATTGTAGATCTGAAGGAATCGGAAGTTTCAAACCTTAGGGTTTCAAAGAAAACCTCAGAGAAGATGAGAAGAACCTCAAATGTCACTGGCTCAGCCTCAAAGATCACAGACCTCACTCGAAATCAAAGCCTTGAAGGCCTGGGGTAAGCAGGAACACCATGGGTGTGAACAGACAGGTCCTCGCCCCTCGAGGGCCTTAGGGATGACATTACCGGCATAAGGAAATCATAGGAGGCAGAGGGTGGTGAAGGTTTCGAGATTTCTGGCAAAGGGACGGCCGGAGAAGATGAAGAGGTCCATCGGAATATGATGAGACAGGAAGTAAGAGACTAGAGAGAGGAATAGAGAGAGAGAGAGAGAGAGTTAGAGAGATGAGGGACCGGTGAAAATGAGAGGGGTCGGGGGGGTTAGTCTAGGTTAATTAAGGCAACAAAAATCTAGGTCGTGATCTAATTTGATCAACGGCTCAGATTGGTTTGGGGTTGGGTCGGGTAGGATATTGTATTAGGCTTGAGGGGTATGGGCTAGTTTAATTGGGTTAGGGACCAGGATTAATTAGGCTGGAATTTAAATAAAGAATGGCTATTTGTTAAATACCCATTAAAATTAGATAAATAATTAATAACAATAGCTAATAATCATATAAAATAAAATTAAGGCTAAATAGGTAAAATTAAGGTAATTAATTAATATAGAAAATATATAAAATGAATAATTATTGATTTAAATGGCATAAAATGTATAACTAGGCTATAATTACAAATTTATTGTAATTATGGTCAAATAATACCAAATTGGCTAATTTGTGAAATAATTAAATACTAATAAGATTTAAAAATGATGTATCGAGATGGGAAATATTTTGAAAATTATTTATAATATACTTCATGAATAATTATTGAATATAAAAATACTGAATAAATTGGAAAAGAATTTAATAAAAATATGAAAAATTAGGTAATAATATCAGTTATTATAAAGAGTGATTTTGAAGGTATATATACAAATTTTAAAATAATTTAAAGAAAAATTGGGTATTAACAATCAACAAAGACTTGGTAGCATGATCATCTCCTAAAGGGATTGGCGTAGCATACAACGTCGCTTATATTCTTGGTTTTCTATGTCAACCTTTAACCATGTTAAAGTTGGGGATTAAGTAATTTCCAACTAACTTTATTACGTACGACAGTGCTACATGCAATAGTAAAATGCAATATTTAAGTGCAAGCTCAATATTTATTAATGGAAACAGTAATTTTCTTACCAAGCTGAAGTGCATGTTTTCTTTATGAAAAATATTCAAAACATTCCCAGCACATTCAAAATTCATATAAAGGATTTATATGTGTCCTATGTGTATGCTATTGTCCCGAAATACTTCAAGCCTAATCTCGGACATTTGATGATCAGTCTTGAAGTATGAAACATTTGTCGGCATCTAAATTTTATTAAATTTAAAACCATAAAATTATTTGGAATATATTTTTGAATTAAGGATATATTAGTTCAAATAAATTTATTGGGCTAATATAATTGGATTAATTATATAAGTCCAATATATATGGATTAAATAAATAAGTCCAAATCCATTGGGTTAGCCCATTTAATTGGGCTACAAGTGACGAGCCCACTTCTTTAGGCCCAAGATGTCATCTTCCTAGAGGCCCAGTGCCATGTGTCAAATGGCGTGGCACGCCAAGTCAAACAGAAGAGCCAATAGGATCATGTCACGTGTCAAAATAACAAGGCATGCCAAGTCAAATAAAAAGGCACAATCAAACTGTGCCACGTGTGTCAGTGACATATTCTGGCCAATCAAATACGGCATTGTCACACTTTAATTTGATTGGTCGGAAAGAGTTTGTCCTTATCATAACTCTTCTCTCCCACAACTATAAATAAGGCTTTTCATAACTCAAAAAAGGGACCAGAGGTTATAACAAGAAGTAAGAGAGAGCTCGTGGATTAAAAGACGCAAATTTCTCTACTAATTTTAAGCTTCAAGCAATCATGTTCAAGTTCAAGAAATCAAGTTCAAGCTCAAGAATGAAAAACAAATCAACATTCAAGGAGTACGAGTTTAAATCAAAGTTTGTGCTAGTTGAATTCAAGATCATCATTCGTGTCAACAACTACATATTCAAGATCAAGCTCAAAGGCCCTTGGATTTATTTACTATTAGAAAGAAGAATCAAAGGATTCATAGAGATTGTACACTCATATTATTTGAAATCAAATACTACGATTGTTGTAATATTTTCGATCTTGATTTTATTTTCTCGACGCAAATTTATTATATACAGTGTCATTTCATATACATTATCATGCACAGAGGATAATACAGTGTCATTTTATTTACATTATCATGTGAGAATGACACTAAAAGCACGAAGGGCGATGTCGTGCTATTGCATTACATTATCATGTGAGGACGAGAGTAAAAGTACGAAGGGTGATGTCGTGCCATTATTTTTATATTATCATGTGTTCATGGCACGGAGGGTGTTTTCGTGCAGGCGAGGATGAGAGACATGCATTATATTGTGATATATTTTTCTTTTGTATATGTTTATACATTTATCTTGAGTTGTTATTGTTGCGCTTATGTTTTCTATGTTGCTTGTGGTTGTCACATCTTTGCCTTTTTCCTATTTACTATTAGTCTATTCGTGCCTTCTATTTGTTACTTATTGTTACGTTCATATCCACCTTCTTGTTTGTTATATGTACATCTATGCATTTTTCTCGTTTGTTGTAATTTTACCTAAACCTTCTACCTCATTAGCTGTTGAAACTTATGTTCTTCTACCTTACTTGTTGTCACTACTTTTGTGCCTCGTATCTCGTCTATTACTATTTTATTCATATGCTTCTGACTTGTTTATTACTGCTATTTGTGTACTCTCTACTTCGTATTTAGTATTATTGGTATTTCTTTTACCTGGTTCGTATTGTCATATATATGCTTGGTGAGGATGACATAAATGTACGGAGGGTGTTGTCGTGCCAATCGATTTGTCATACATACACATATTTGGTAAGGATGAGATAAATACACCAAGGGTGTTGTCGTGCCATTTGAGTTGATTTCTTGAACACATTCCTCATACTGTGGAGTTCGTGGATTTACTATTTTTGTTTCGTGGTAATCGCTTTAAGAAAAGGATTCGTTGTGATATTGAGAGAACTGACCGTGATTCTTTTTTTCAATTATTACTACTTCGCATATTTGTTCTTGTACTCTGCTCTGTTATTTTTAGCATTATTTCTATTTCAAGTCTACCGCACATGTTATATTAGTGAGTATCTTTTAACTTCAAAACCTCGTCACTACTTCACCGAGGTTAGTCAAGATACTTACTGGGTACATGCAGTCGGTTATACTCATGCCACACTTCTGCACCTTGCGTCCAGATCTTGAAGACGTGTAGAAGTGGATGACGGAGCCTTGCATTGAAGATGTATCCGAACTCTAGATACCAACTACCAATTATTTCCGCTAGTTTAGGATTTATATTTCTATTATGTAATTTTTAATAGATGATGTATCTTTTCTCAAACTGAAATTGTTATCTTATTTGTAGTCGCTCATGTCTTGTACTACCAGTCCTTGGAATATTGTATGAAATTCAGTTATATTATTTGTTGATCATTTTGATTTCATTAGAATTGTATTGACTGCTATTGAGCTTACATAACGGGTTGAATTAAGTGTCATCAAGATTAGGTGAATTTTCGTTCGTGACATGAAGTACCACAATTAGTTATACTCTTAAAAAAATATAGATCTCACACTTGCAATACTTATGCAAGGCCCAATTCCCTTGGTCATAACTTGAGACTATGCATTTGAGAAGGTTTAAGGAATATTTAGGTATAATTTAGTACTTTTAACATTCACATCGATAGTAATTTTTGAAAATAATATATCAAGAAAAAGAATATGTGACTAAATAAAAGCGATTTGGGAGATGTTGAGTCACCTAACAAACTAAGGGATAATTATTAAAAGTTTGTTGATTGTGGGGGATAAATTTGATCGGATAATATAATGATAGAGATAAATTTGGCCGAGTAGTATAACGGAGATTAAATATAAATAATATTTGAAAATAGAATGGTAAATCTGGATCTTTCCTGAATATTTATTCTACATATGTGTCATTTTCATCTTAAAGAATAATTACTATTAAGAGTAAAATAAGAAAAAATAATTAATTTTATCTTAAATTTTTAAAATGATAAATAATTTAACACAACTATTTATAAAATATTTAAGAGGTGGAGTAATATTTTTACGTTACTTTTGTTGCGGACTCTGTATAATGCAACATACGTATGAGTGTCCGACTATCAAAATTTCTTGCATATATGCGGGACAGATAATCAAAAACAAATCTGGACCATTTATTACTTAATGGGACACGTGTAATAAGTTCCATAGCCAATTGGAGAAACTGGAAATAGTATTAGTTACCGAAGAGTAGCAAAATCCGAGATATTCCATCTCCTCGTCACTAAAAGCCAAACTAGGACATTAGCTTTCTTGAGGGCACCCTCGATCATATCGAACGATCGGAAAGGCTTGTCACTAATACCACATTCCTCTTTATGACCCCTTTTCGTGGGAAAGGGCCCATTGTTTTCTCACGTGCTCATCAATTTTTTTTAAATTCTATATACTCATTGCTTAGTTCGATTTATAATAAGTGATCAATTTACTCTTGACGTGTTTATTAAAAATATTTAATTAAATATTTAATATGAGGAGTAAGATTTTTTTTTAGAGATATGCACATATAGGTTATTTTGTAAAAACAAATTGAATTCTTTCTTGATTATATAAATAAACACTTATTTTGGACCAAAATAAAAAAGTAAATCGGTCACTTATTGTGGACTGGAGGGAGTAACACCTTCCCCAGCCCCCCTGCACTTAATTAGAAAAAACGACCACATAGGAAAATAAGAAAGAGTTGGTTTGGCCAAGCTTTTAAAATTAATTTATTTTGAGAAATATTTTTTGATGGTGAGAATTAGTTTTTGTTTGACTAATTAATTGAAAAAATACTATTGTACAGTAATTGGTATTTGATTAAGCTTTTAAAAAGTGTCTTTGTGTGTATTTTCTCAAAAGTTTTTTAAAAAAAGGTATTTTTTGGGAGACGCTATTTTATTCTGCTTTTTCAAAATTTCAAAATACTGTTTTCCTTCTAAAAGTTTGGTGAAACACTTACTACGTGTTTGGACATAAAAATTATAATTTCTGGAAAAAAAATAGTATTTGAAGTTAAGTTGAAAAGTAATATTTGAAATTAGAAATTATGTTTGAACATGTATTTCACTTGAAAAAATATCGTAATTTTGTTAGCAGTAACAAATTATTTTCGAAAATTTTGAAAAAGTGGCTAACATAAAAAACTTAAAAATTTTTATGGACAAACACACAAAGAGGTCCTTAAACTTCGAAAAAAAAGCACTACTAAATTTTTAGTGGTGGAAAAACTTTGCCAAACAAGGTATAAGATACCCAAGAATCCCGATCCAACTCAAACTCTCCAGTGTGTCAAAAAATGAAAAAGTAAAACAAATAAATAAAAGGAAGCAGTGAGCAGTCAACCAGTAGACTGAATCTACAGCTCTATAGTCTATAGATAGAGTGAAAGGAAGTGCGCCTCCATTATTATGAATATGAACTTCTGTTAATCTTTTGATTCTTCAGTCAGGTTCCCCATTACTCTGCTTCATTCTTTTTCTTTAATTTTCTTGTATACACACACACTCTCTCTCTTTTTCTATTTTTTTCTTACTGCTTTGGAATCTCAGATCTTTAAATTCTGCAATGTGATTCACTCCTTTTTGCGAAATTTGAGTTCAGATCATTTAAATTCCAACTAAAGTCTCCATCTTTTCACTTAAATTGCAGGGTTTATTGTTTGAATAAGCCATAGCTATGGAGTTAGGGGACAACAAGATTCTGAACGTGGGGTTGCTGCTAGTAGTGACCCTAGTGGTAGCCAAACTCATATCAGCATTAATTATGCCCAGATCTAAGAAGCGGCTGCCTCCAGTGATCAAATCCTGGCCAATTCTAGGTGGGTTGCTTCGATTCCTCAAAGGCCCAGTGGTTATGCTGCGGGAGGAGTACCCTAAGCTTGGTAGTGTGTTCACTCTGAATCTGCTGAACAAGAATATCACCTTCTTCATCGGCCCAGAAGTGTCGGCCCATTTCTTTAAGGCCCCAGAAACCGATCTCAGCCAACAAGAGGTTTATCAGTTCAATGTGCCTACTTTTGGCCCTGGTGTGGTTTTTGACGTTGATTATACCATTAGACAAGAACAATTCAGATTCTTTACTGAGTCTCTGAGGGTAAATAAGTTGAAAGGTTATGTGGATAAGATGGTCATGGAAGCTGAGGTACTAGAACAAATTTCTGTCTAAATTGGTCACATTTATTGTGTGTGTATATATATATAATAATGTTTGCTTCAGTTTTAAGTTACTAAGCATGGTACTTTGCTATACTACTAATTGGACTTTGCCTGCCTATTTTATCTGAAAATACTGAACAGAATTTAAAAAGGGACAATATCTATGTGCTCTAATTGTGATTCTGAAGATGAGTGTCACTATAATTCAACAAGAAAATTTTTGTATTGGTTGCCTTATTTAGGATAATGTCCTTGGATCTCTGAAATTGTCTTATGATCTTGGATCTTTATTTCTTTCCCACCCTTTTAATTTCTTTTGTCTTTCTTGTGATTGATTTGAGTTTGGCCTATTACTGGTTTTGCTAGAATCCCCTTCTAGATCCTTGGCCCAGTAAGAAATGCGTGATGCATTTGTTTCCTACTTTTTCAGTTTCCTACTTTTTCAGTAGACCGGATTGAAAGATCTAAAGGCTCAGTACTATCATGCAATTAGTAGATCTAAGGGCTCAGTATTATCATGCAATTAGTATGTTCCTTTCATTTGATTGACCGCAACTTTCGCCCTCCAGTTGGGGAAACCGTGGAGATAATTGTTAACAAGTATTTGCAACACTTTTAGTGTGAACTAGCCCTTTTTCAGCAGGGGAACCTCAGTTAATTATGCATGCAATCATTGGTGGAGAAAAAGTATGGAAGAATGATTTTGTACTGTTTGTGTAATACATATGGACATTGCATGAGTGTAATTTGACTGATAGGGTTGTTCTTCCTTTTTCTTGCGCATGGCAAATGCAGGAGTACTTCTCAAAATGGGGTGATAGTGGTGAAGTGGACTTGAAGTCTGAACTGGAGCATCTTATCATACTGACAGCTAGTGGATGTTTGTTGGGAGAAGAGGTTCGCAATAAACTCTTTGAGGATGTCTCCGCTCTCTTCCATGACCTGGACAACGGGATGCTCCCTATCAGTGTAATCTTTCCCTACCTTCCCATTCCAGCCCATCGCCGTCGTGACAATGCCCGCAAGAAGCTCGCGCAGATCTTTGCAAACATCATAGATTCTCGAAAACGTACAGGCAAGGCAGAGTCTGATATGTTACAATGCTTCATTGACTCCAAGTACAAAGATGGACGGGCAACGACCGAGTCTGAGATCACAGGGCTTCTGATTGCTGCTCTTTTCGCTGGGCAGCACACTAGTTCCATCACCTCCACTTGGACAGGGGCGTACCTCCTTTGCAACAACAATTACATGTCTGCTGTTGTAGATGAACAGAAGAATCTGATGAAGAAACATGGGAATAAGGTCGATCATGACATCCTTTCCGAGATGGAAGTCCTCTACAGATGCATAAAGGAAGCCCTGAGACTCCATCCTCCACTGATAATGCTTCTACGTAGTTCGCATAGTGATTTCACAGTTAAAACCAGGGAAGGAAAAGAGTATGACATTCCTAAGGGCCATATTGTTGCGACATCACCTGCTTTTGCAAACAGGCTGCCACATGTCTACAAGAACCCAGATACTTATGACCCTGATAGGTTTGCTCCTGGTCGAGATGAAGATAAGGTAGCAGGAGCGTTCTCGTATATTTCTTTTGGTGGAGGCAGGCACGGTTGTCTTGGGGAACCATTTGCTTATCTGCAGATAAAAGCAATATGGAGTCACTTGCTGAGAAATTTTGAGTTCGAATTGATCTCGCCTTTCCCTGAAATTGACTGGAATGCAATGGTTGTTGGTGTCAAAGGCAAAGTAATGGTGAAGTACAAGCGCCGGAAGCTCTCTACTGAATAAGCAGATAAAAATCTGCATGAATGTAGCAATTTAAGATCATTTATGTTGGTTGGTTAGCTTTAATTCTGTTTGATGTTGACTCCTTTGTTGATGTTGATCCTCTTTCTACTCCTATTTTGAAAAGGCTTCAACCTGTTTCTCTTGAATATTGCAATGACTGCTGTTATGTTATTAGAGTATGCGGTTCTGGACCTTGTGATATAATTAGCTTGTGCTTTCTTCCATCAACTTCTGCGTGAAGATCTGGATTTTATCATATTCTCACCATCAACAAGTTAATTAAACTGTGCAGGATTTTGCCCTTCTGAAGAGCTTGAGTTTGCATTATACTTAGAATTATGAAGGTTTGATTTGCAGATTTATGCAGTATGCACTCCAGCATACGTTTTCCAAATATATAGTTTGCCCTTTAAGAGCAGGTTTAATTTTTCTGTTCAAAGTGTGAGTTAAAGATGTGAATGCCAATCGTTTTATCATTAACCACAAGAGAAGCATTAACAGGGGCTGATCTAACACTATAGATTCGAACCCATAATTTTTAGCCTAGACTAGATATGTATGTGTAAAATTCACTAGGTTTCGGGCTGCACACTTCACCATTGAAAGTCCTCAGAGATTTTATTAGGAAGTACATTTGGCATTAAACAAGTCCTTACATAGAAAACGAGAATAATTCTGGCAAAGGGAAATAGAAGGCATGATCTGTACTCCCAAATATACATGAAGCAATGACAACTATAAAAGATAAATAAGCTCTGATTCAATATAGCATCAAATAGTAGGACACCCTCGTTGAAGAATTATTAGTTTCTTACATAGCAATAATTTGATTGATGTCAAGAGATGGAATAAAAATTCAGTTTGTACTAATTGTCAAATGGGAAAAAGTTGTAAGTTACCCTTCCAAGTATCAAATGAAAGAGAACTTGAGTCATTAGCAAAAATACACAGTGATTTATGGGGTCCAGCCCTTGTGATTCATCTCAAGCAGAGGCGGACCCAGAATTTTTACACGACGGGTACATTATTCTGTTCAACCAGTGCCCCCTAAATGCTTTTAGTGTTCAGGGTGTCAACTGCTTTAAATTAATCATTTTCAAGGTATTTACGAGTATATATACAGAATTTTGGTCGAAGTTTACGGGGTCCGGTGACCCCTCACCCATACACATGGGTCCGCCTCTGATCTCAAGGGATTAAGTATTATGTTATTTTTGTTGATGACTGTACAAGGTTCACTTGGTTTTACCCCCTGAAGAGAATCTGATTTGCTATCTTGTTTTATGAATTTTCACACATTGGTAGAAAAGGTGTTGCGATCACGTGGAGTAAAAGGCACTGAGGGAGATTATGGATCATGATTGCGAAGAAGATTCTCTAAGAAGCTTATAGTTTTTCAGAGCGATGGGGGTGGTGAGTTTAGCAGTTGGAAATTCATCAATTATTTAGCTCAACATGAAATTAAAAGACAAATTTTTTGTCCTCATACTCCAGAGCAAAATAGAGTAGCAGACAAAAATATAGGCATATTGTGAAACTGGCCTCACATTGATTTTTAGTGCAAATCTACCATTGTTTCTATGGGTTGAAGCTTTTATGAATGCCATTTTCTTGATCAATAAAATGCCTACATTAAGTATGGAATCCCCTTTCTCTATGTTATATGGACTTCAAACGGACTACAACACTTTAAAAGTCTATGAGTGCAGATGTTTTCCCTATATCAAGAGACACAATAAAAATAAGTTTCAAGTAAAAACTTTCTCATATGTATTCATCGGTTATAGTCTATCACACAAAGGTTATAGATGCTACCATCCATCCTCACTGAAGATTTATATTTCAATATGTTTGATGAAGTTTCTTCACCTTACGTGTCTTCTAGTCATATTTTGAGTGCAGAATCTAGTTCTCTTATTGCAGTTGCCTCAAAAATTACAATGTTGTTGCGGTCAATAAAATCAGGAGCTTAGTTTGGCTGCAGAAGTTGAGGAATACACACCAGATTATGTTGACTCTCTTGCGGATATTTAGGATTCTGTTTTTCTTTTTGAAAGTTCGTTAGTTATCTTCAAGTTCAGTTCCTCCTTTTTAGTTAGCAGTAGAGTTGTTTAGCATATTTTTAGTAGTATTTTATTGACAGTTAATTACTGACTTTATGTATTTAAGCAAGCTTTCATGATCAATAAAAATACAGATCTTTCAAGTCACTTTACTACTCTCTGCTGTCAATAGCATTAACAGTGGTATCAAAACTTTTTGTTCTTAAGGAACTTGTGAGAGTGTGAGTTATCAACTGAATGAAAACCCAAACACTTAACCAGACCATCCATAAAATCGCCTTAAAGAATTATGGAAGGTGAGAGTGTTTTTTCATTAATTGCTCCACCAGTTATTGATGGAGAAAACTATCAGATTTGGGCTGTCAAGATTGAAGCCTACGTGGATGCATGGAATCTCTAGGATGCAGTAGAGGAGGATTATGAAGTTCCTCCTTAACCAAGCAATCCTACCGTGACTCAAATAAAAACTCACAAAGAGAATAAGACCAGGAAGTCAAAGGTGAAGGCGTGTCTCTATGTTGCACTATCTTTTACTATTTTTTCCAAAATCATAACTTTTAGTTTGACTAAAGCAATCTGAGACTTTCTGGAAAAAAAAAATATTATGGAGATGAAAGAATTCGAGGCATAAAGGTCTTAAACTTAGTGAGGGAATTTGAACTGCAAAAAATGTTGGAATTTGACACTATTAAAGAGTACTCAGGTAGACTTGTCAATCTAGCAAATAAGATAAAGTTACTTGGCGCCGAACTTTCTAACAAAAGAATTATGCACAAAATTCTTGTTACTTTACCTGAGAAGTTTGAAGCAACAATTGCTTCGCTGGAAAAGACAAAAGATCTTCCAAACATTAGTTTGGCAGAACTTTTAAACTCTTTGCAAGCACAGGAACAAAGAAGAATAATGAGGAACGAGGGAGCTGTTGAAGGAGCTTTGCAAGCAAGGAAACTATTCAACTCTAGCAGCAAAGGCAAGAAGAAGAAGGTCAAAAGAGCTATTCTACGTCAACAGAAGTTGTTGCAACTGATAACAACGAAGGTGGAAAATATCCACCTTGCCAGCATTGCAGGAAGAGAAACCACCCCAACTTCATTTGTTCGAGAAAATATGAAATGAGATGTAGAAAAGGCCATAAACTTGGGCATGCTGAGATTATTTGGAAAGAGAAAGGACCACAACAATCAAATGAAGCACAAATTGCAGAGCAATAAGAAGAAGAGCAAGTTTTTGTGGCGACATATTTTGCAAGAAAAAGTTCAAGTGAAAGTTGGTTAATTGACACTGGTTGTACAATCATATGATTCATGATGAGGAAATTTTTAAAGTGTTAGACAAATTTGTCACCTCTAATGTCAAAAATTGGTAATGGTGATTATCTTCCTGCCAAAGTAAAAGGCACAGTATCTATTTAAAGTTACTCATGTACAAAGTTAATTATGGATGTTCTCCTTGTTCCTGATTGATAAAAATTTGTTGAGCGTACGGCAGATTTTGGAGAATGGTTTCAAGCTTATTTTTGAGGACAGGATGTGTTTGATCTTTGATCCAAAGGGTCAAGAAGTCTGTCATGTTAAAATTTAGAGGAATTAGTTTTTCCTTTGATCCAATAGAGGAAAAGTCGGCTGCCAATCCAAGCCATGTGATAACTGAAGATGTATGGCGCAAGAGACACGGGCATTTCCATCAGAGAGCACTTTTTTACATCTCGAAGAAAGATATGGTTCAGGGAGTACCACCTATGGAGGAGGAACACTCAAGTTGCAGCACATGTCAATTGGGAAAGCAAAGCATGATGCCTTTTCCCGAGGCAACTTGGAGAGCATCGGTGAAACTTCAATTAGTCCATACCGATTTGTGTGGACCACATAAGATTGCTTCTCTCAAAGGAAGTAAATTTTTCATAGCATTCATTGATGATATAACAAGAATGTGTTGGGATTCTTTTCTCAGATTCAAATATGAAGTACCTGAAGTGTTATGGAAATTCAAAGCTTTGGTAAAAAATCAAAGTGGTTGCCGGATGCAAATGTTGAGATCAGATAATGTTACTGAGTACACATCACATTGATTTGAAAAGTTTTGTGAAATGCAGGAATTGAGCATCAACTCACAGCCCTATATACTCCGCAATAGAATGGGGTTAGTGAAAGAAGAATAGGACGATAATGGAGATGTCGAGGTTCTTGTTACATAAGAAGGACCTGCCACAGTATTTATGCGCAGAAGTAGCTAACACTGCTATTTATTTGCTGAACAGGTTGCCTACAAAAGCAGTGGAGGATAAGACACCTTTTGAGGCATGGCATGGGTATAAACCTTCCTTAAAAAACTCAAAGATCTTCGGTTGTTTGTGTTTCTCTTATATTCCACAGGTTAAGAGAGACAAGTTAGATAAGAAAGCTAAACCTTGAGTGTTTATTGGTTACAACACGGTCTCTAAAGATTATAGAATTTGTAGCCTCATACAGGAAAAATAGTGATAAGTAGAGAGGTCTTTTTGTGGAGAATGAGCAATGGGATTCAGAAGAAGGTAAGCAGAAGTAGATTACAAGCAATCTACCCGATCTGATGAGAACATTCTTCATCTACCTGTGAGAGGAATGAGGTTGCTCTCTGACATATACCAGATATGCAATATGGCTATTTTAGAGCCATATGGATTCGAGGAAGTCATTTCATATCCTAAGTGGCAAGTTGCAATGCAGGAGGAGCTTGCAATGATTGAGAAGAATGAGACCTGGCAGCTTGGAGAAAAGCCTCAATATAGGAAGATCATTGGTGTGATATGGGTTTACCTCACGAAATTAAATGTTGATGATTCTGTTAACAAGCTCAAGGTTAACTTGTTGTGAAAGGTTACTTGCAGATTTTTGAGTTGATTATTCAGAAACATTTTCTCCAGTTGCTAGACTTGATACTATAAGATTGGTACTAGTTATTACTACTCAAAAGAGTTGGAGATATTTTAGTTAGATGTCAAGTTAGCTTTTTAAAATTGTTTTATGCAGGAGCAAATTTATGTGGAGCAATCTCAAGGTTTTTCTGTAAGGGGGACATGAAGATAAAGTTTTATCGATTGAAGAAAGCCCTTTATGGTTTAGAACAAGCTCCAAGGGCTTGGTACAGTCGAATTGATGAGCATTTGCAAGGCGTATGTTTTAAGAAAAGCCTAAGTGAATCAATTCTCTTTATTAGAAAAGAGATTCTGATATTGTAATTATATCACTTTATGTTGATGATCTTCTTGTAACAGGCAACAACTTTGAAATGATCGAGGACTTCAAGGCAGAGATGAAGAAAGTATTTGAAATGACTGACTTGGGAGAAATGTCTTACTTTCTTGGAATGCAGATTCATTAAACTCAAAATGAAGTGTTCATTTTCCAAAAGAAATATGCAAGAGAGACTATGAAGTTCAAAATGGAAGATTGCAAGCCTATTAACACTCCAATAAATTAGAAAGAGAAGTTGGTCAAGGATGATGGTAGTAACAAAGTTGACGAGGCAAGTTACAGAAGTATGATGGGATATCTTATGTATCTCACTGCCACTAGACCTGGTATTCTTCATGCAGTAAGTGTATTGTCCAGATTTCTAAATTGTGCGAGTGAAACGCACATGAAAGCAGCTAAAAGAGTGACAAGGTACGTCAAGGGAACTTTGGACTATGGTGTTAAGTTTTGTAAGTGTCAGACTTTCAAGTTGCAGGGTTATTCTGATAGTGATTGGGCAGGTTTAGTTGATGATATGAAAAGCACTTCAGGTTATTGTTTTAACCTTGGTTCAAGATGTTTTTCATAGTGATTGATGTTTTAACTTCAATACCACACAAGAAGATGGGTGATTTGTGTGGTGTCGAATTTTTTGCGTGCATAGATTATAGAAGGACCTGGTTCTTCTTAGTATTCCTTAACCTACTATTGTTGAAATAGTAAATGCGAAAGTAAAGAACACAAGTATTTTTACGTGGAAAATACCCGGCTCAAAAGGTGAAAAAACCACGACCTACTACTCATTAGGATTTTCCCTAACACTCCACTAAATTGCTGAGCCAAAACAACATTTACAAAATACTTTGTAAACTAATTACGCTGTAGCAACCAGCCTCTAATTGTTGCGTCAACTTCAAGTTAACTCTAACTTGAATACTTAGAGTACCTATTACAATTTCTTCTAGATAAAGCTGAAAGGTACAATTTGAAAACCACCTACTATAATTGAACTAGAATAAAAGACAGACACTTGGAACTTGTTCTTCTATCTGGTTCATGTAGCTTCAAGTTCGCACACTTAAATCACAAAAGAATTGCTTGCAAAATTCCTTGCTATTTTGCTCTCAACTCACGTTTAACTTCTGCTTTTGTGCATGCTTGTAGAATGAGAACATCCTGCAATATATAGAGTTAGTAGAAGACGAAACAACTAGAGTTCTATGAAACTCTTCCTTGGTTGAAGAGTTCTAGTTGTTGTCAACTTCTAACTCCTTCCTTATCTTGGATAGTGTTCTTTTTGAGTAAGGAGTCTTTCTCCTTATCAAGTATGCCACCTTTTCTATCAGGAGATATTAGATGTATCAAGTTAAGCTTATCTCCTTCACGTGAATCCCTTATGCTCAAATATGTCCGTGTCTGTGTACACAGAGGATGGACCTGGTTCATGCCTGAGCTTTCTTTGTCAATCTTCAAAACGAAACGTCACTTAGGTCAACAAATTCCTCATTTTTTATGATGACAAACTCTGTGCTTTTCATAATCTTAGGACCTATTTCAACTCAGTTCAACATTAACACAATGTTAGAAAATTTTACCTTTTTAGCACTTATCATCAAGGACCAGATTCATTAGGTTATAAACATCACTGTTCAAAGAAGAACCTTTTTCACCCTTTTGGCATCATTGAAAAGTTGCATAAATATGTAAGATAACCAGATTTTAAAAATTACTCATGTCCATTGGGCTACTTCAAATGCAATCATGGATTAATCATCATATATCAATCTAAAGATATTAACCATCAAAGAAATAGAAACAAACAGTTAGAGCAAAAGAAAGTGAATTTCATTGATGATTGATAAGATCCTACCACAAAGCATAAGAAGAAATAAAACATTGGAACATGAGCAAATGAAACAAAGAATCTCGACCTGGGTCACTGGTTGATCTACACTAGGCTAGGAGGCTTAAGGCTGAGAAGGAACACGTTCTTGGTTTTTGTCTTGGAGTAATTTCAGCATATCCTGAAGAATGCCATCATTCTTCTCCTTTTCTTTAGCCAGCTCAGCTCAGCTCTGAGAGCATCTCTCTCAGTCTCCACTTCTGCCAGCCTCTTCTTCAGCCTCAATCCCAGCATCCTTAGCCCCACTCTCTTGCACCAAGGCTCGCACTTTGCTATTCACTGGTACCTTCTTGGATGAACCAGGTTCTTTAGGAGTGGTTTGGACTTCATAGTCACAAACAGTCATAGTATTTGCCCCAAAATAATCCTTTCTTATACCAACCTCTCATTTCTTGATGGATACCTTGAAATGTGCAAGTACAACCGTGAGAATAAATCCATAGGATATGGCATGAGTCTTGGTGCCATTTAGATCCCTATCAAGAAGCTGGATTATAAACTCAGGCCAATTAAGTTTCCTCCCACTGTCCAAACATTTCATAAGGACCAAGTCCATGAATGTGGCAATGTGCCTCCTTTCCTACCTTGGCAGCACACATTTGTTTACAAATTCGAATAACACTTCGTGGGTTGGCTTCATCTTACACTTGTAGACAGCCTTGGGCTCAAGTTCCTCTTCACTGTCATTGAATTTCCTACTAATTTCAAGGGCAGTGGGGAGATTCTCTAGGCTTGTCCATTTGAGCTTGTTATAGTCACTGTACCCTTCAGCAGGTACACCCATTATCTATCCCAGCTCCTTCGCATCAAAAGTGACTTTCACTCCTTTCACCACATTGGTGACCTTACCATATTTTATCTCACAATTGGCCATAAAGTCTACAATTTCAGGTCTGGACAACTTGCCATCCATCTTAAGGACTATGTCCTTCCAGCCTTGCAACTGTAACTTTTCCAAAAGTAGCACCATTCCTTCCTCCTCCAAGTCCCTGGGGAGTATGCCTTTCAAGATAGTCCTCTTTCCAAATTTGACCATCTTGTCTTTCTCAGCATCAGAATCATCTTCTCCTTCCTCTCCACTCCATTCTTCTTCCTCCACAATTTTCACTTTTTTTTATTTCACAGCAGACCTGGTTCTTTTAGCCAAAGTGGATGGTTCAGCAGACTTTGACTTTGAAATAGACTTCTTAGTGGAAGTCTTGTCTTTCTTAGCTTTAGGATTCAGAAACTCCACTTCTTCTGTCTCATCCTCATTTCGAAAGACCAGGTTCATCTCATCAATGTCAACAACCTCAACAGTCTCACCCACCTTCTTCTTTCCCTTAGCAGCACCTTTTCTTTTACTTTCTTCCAAGGCTTTCTCCAGTTCAGCCCCGTTCTGCTTCTTCTGACTTCTTGTGGCTCTTCCTCTTGTGGGAGGAATTTCAATAGGGACAGAAGGGGAAACCTTTCTTTTCTTGTTTGCCCAAGCAGTGTCAGGGGTTTTATCTCTTGAACTTCCTTTCTTCTTTGGATTATAACTTTCAGTAACCCTTTTAAGTAGGTCTGCGAGGGTTTCCTGTTCAGATTGAACATGTTCATCTACATTTTTCCCAAGTTGAACCAGCCCCTCAGCAGCTTCGCCAGACCCACTTCCCCCTATTTTTCTCACACTCTCCTCTATTCCAACAGATTCATATCCCCAAACAACCATTTCACATGTTTCTTTAGTTAGACTAACAGGAGTGGGTGAAGAGTCAACCACTCCTTTTCCCTTTCCCCTCACAGCACTCCGAGCACCCTCACTCTCTTTTTCTTTTCCTTTTTCATTTTTACCACCAACCCCTCCAAACTCAGTAGTTTCAACACCTTCCATGGATCCTACCAGCACAAACATATTCTTCAAATTTGTAGTAGCCTCAGAAATAGTTTCAGGAGTAAATTTAGGTCCAGAAGATACCTGTTCAGTCTAAGAAGAAACTGTTTCTTCCCCCTCAGTAGCAGATTAAATGAATCTTCAGATTTCTGAGGTTCCTAGACTTGGATAGCCTTCAATTATTTATCTAATTTTTTTAGATAATTTGCTCCCAGCCACAGTCTTGCGAGCAAGAGTCTTAAAATTTCCTTTCTTAGACAGAGGTGTGGTTGAAAGCGTGATAGATGGTGTGGGTGTGGTTTTCTTTGGTGGGGATGAAGGATTTTCAGAGGTGTTTTCCATTTGTGAGTTTGGCAGATTTAGAGAATAAGTTTGTGGTGAGAGTAGAAGAGGAGAGAAGTTTGAGAGAATTTGGACGGCTTAAAAGTTTAGAAGTGAAGAAACAAATAACTCCTAATCAATATAAAGTGGAGGAGTTCAATTGAGTAACGACATCTTTGCAGAATTCTAATCAAACAGCAAGTCAGTTTGAAAAGACGTTCAAGACTATCCCTATAATCTAGGCACTTAATGCAGTTAGGATTTCTTTGGAACAGAACTGGTTCATTTTGCAACTGATAAGTCCAAAAAAAGGATTTGGGATTAGATGGGACTCTACTTTATGATCCAAATATAGTTATTTCAAATTCTGCACAGTGTAGAATACATACCGAGTAATCTTGATGAACCAGGTTCTTCACTGAGAAATCTCTTGTGTAAGTCTAAATTTTCCAAGAAAATATAGATAATATCATTAGAGATTAATGAGTCATTTTAGCACATGGCACAAGAATATACTATTGAAAGTATGAGACTGAGCAAAATCTAATCTAATTATGTACAAAATTTACAGATTTTGTAACCACAATCTTTTTTCCATTTTTTTTCATTTTATTTTTTTCATTTTCTTTCGATTTTGAATTTTGAACTGGTCCTTTTAGGTTATCATAATAATCCCTAATTCTAACATGTTCCTTTCAAAGTGATCTCTACTTAGAGATTTTGTGAAGATGTCAGTTATTTTCTTGTCATTAGCACAAAATTCCACAGTGATCAAACCCTTTTCATAGTTTTTCCTCAAAAAGTGATGTCTAACATCTATGTTCTTAGTTCTCTTGTGATGAACCGGGTTCTTAGTCATACTAATTGCACTAGTGTTATCACAAAAGATAGGGATACAACCAACATCAATTCCAAAGTCCATTAATTGTTGTTTGATCCACAACAATTGAGCACAACATGAAGCAGCAACAACATACTCAACTTCAACAGTAGATAAGGACACAAAATTTTGCTTTTTGGTGGACCAATACACAAGACATGATCCAAGAAAGTGTGCCATACCTTAGGTGCTCTTTCTATCCACAAGAAAACCTGCATAATCATCATCAGCATATCCCACTATATTGAGATTACTACCTTTTGGATATCATAGACAAAGATCAGTGGTGCCTTTTAGGTGTCTCAAAATCCTCTTAACAGCAGTCAAGTGAGACTCCTTTAGATTCGCCTGAAATCTTGCACAAAGGCCTATACTGAAGACAATGTCATATCTGCTAGCATTGAGATACAACAATGAGCTAATCATTCCCCTAAACAACTTCTGATCAATAGATGAACCAGGTTCATCTATATCCATCTTTGTAGTTGTTGTAATATGAGTGTCAATTTCTTTGGAATCTTCCATTTTAAACCTTTTAAGCAACTCTTTTACATACTTCTGCGGATGGATCATAGTTCCATTTGAATTTTGTTTAATTTGTAAGCCTAAAAAATTTAAGATCACCCATCATGCTCATTTCGAATTCACTCCCATTAGTTTAGCAAATTCTTTACTTAACTTATTAGTGGTTGATCCAAAGATTATATCATTAACATATATATGAACCACCAAGAGATCTTTACCTTTTTCTTTCAAGAACAAAGTATTGTCAATTTTATATCTCTTGTAGTCATGCCCAAGCAAAAATTTTGATAATCTTTCATACCATGCTCTTGGAGCCTGCTTGAGCCCATAAAGTGCCTTGTCAAACTTGTACACATGATCAGGACATTCCTTGCTTTCAAAACCCGGAGGTTGCTTGACATACACTTATTCTTTTAGATAGCCATTGACGAAGGCACTCTTGACATCCATCTGATGGAGAATGAATACCATGTAAGCAACAAAGGTTATGAGGAGTCTTATTGCTTTCAACCTTGAAACTGGAGAAAAGGTTTCATCATAGTATATGCCCTCTTCTTGGCTATATCTTTGAACCATCAATCTTGCCTTGCTCCTTGTAACTGTTCCATCTTCATCAAGTTTGTTTCTGAAGACCCATTTTGTGTCAATTACTAATATTTCATTGGGTCTTGGTACCAGATGCCAAACTTGACTCCTTTCAAATTGGTTGAGTTCATCTTGCATTGCATTTACCTAGTCTGCATCCCGCAAAGCCTCAGCAACATTTTTAGGTTCAATAAGAGATAAGAAGTCATCAAAAGCACAAAGATTCTTTAATGAAGATCTGGTTTTGATACCAGAGGTTGGATTAGTAATTATGTTCTCAATGGGATGAGAACTTTGATACTTGTAATATTTCACAACTAGCTGGTTTCCCCTTGATGTTTCGTCAATGTTTTGTTGCTGAGGAACAGGTTCATGGGTCATGGACAGGTTCCCTTGAGGTTTGAGGATCATTTACTCTTTGTTCTATTCCCCCTGTCATGTTGCCCTGGGTGGAAGTACATGTTCCATCACTTGTTCCTTCCTCTATTGCAACTTCAGTCTGAGTTGTGATTTCAATTGAGTTTCTTAGCAGACCAATTGCGTCATCATCATGTTCCCGCCTCTCAGAAAGAATGTTAGTTTCATCAAAAAACACATGAACACCTTCTTCTACACACATAGTTCTTTTTTTATAGACCTTATAAGATTTACTATGTGAAGAATACTCCCTCATCACTTCTAGAATCAAACTTACTTGGGGAGTCTTTACCATTATTGTCACGGCCCCAAATCCTAACAGGTCGTGATGGCACCTATCGTGGAACTAGGCTAGCCAACCATCACCTAATTACTCATTACTTCTATTATAATACTTCAAGAATCAACAATAAGCAGCAAACAAAACATTAAATAATCTCTTTAAGTCTTTACGCCCCCATAATAATCTAACAGTCTAAACAACTCTCCCAAGACTGGAGTCAATGATTATGAGCATCTAAGAAAATAAACTAACTCTGCTAATGTCTAAATCAATGTCTATGAAATAAATACTAATACTAATAAAGGAAGGGAAATGGAGAAGTTGCGGACGTTGAACAGCTACCTCGAAAGCCCGTAAGTTGCTGAATACGAACGAAGACAGCTACTGCTCCGAACCGGTACCTGGATCTGTGCACAGGGGCACAGGGAGTAATGATGATTACGCCAACTCAGTAGTAATGAAAATAAATCACAGTCTGAGAAATACGAAACACACAACACAGATACACCAATTCACAAAAATAGTAAAACACCAAGTCACCATAAAGTATTCATCAAATACATAAGTTCAAAAACCAATTTCCAAAAAATCCTTTGAAACAAGTACAATTTCAATATATCTCAGCAAAACTCTCAGTAAAATCAGTTTGAAAAACGAAGTGAATCACAGTCAAATCATCATAAATCTGCCCCTCGGGCCATAATCATTTCTTGTAAAAATTTCCCTCAGCACCTCACCATCACTCAGTATCAGCCCAGCGGGCAACCTCACAGTCACTCAGTATCAGCCTCGCGGGCATCACTCGCACTCAGTAGGTACCTGCGCTCACTGGGGGTGTACAGACTCCGGAGGGGCTCCTACAGCCCAAGCGCTATAACAAGCCACATCATGGCATAAACCACTCACAATATTGGCTCTCGGGCAGTCACATAATGGCATAAATCACTTACAATATTGGCCCTCGGCCTCTCTCGTATCATAACATCCTCACAATATTAGCTCGCAGCCTCACTCAGTCAGAAACTCTCAACATGCCACTCGGGCCATCATTATACCGGATTCTTGACCCAAAGTAGTGTTTCATTTGTTTTTCAAGAAATAATATCAAAATACTCTGAGTGTCAAAACAATTATCAAGAAAAGACTGAGTAAAAATCATAACATATCAAGTGAGGAAAATAGTAAAAACAGCCCCTTCAAGGGGTAAACAGATCGGCACTAGGCCCCAAACATGGCTTGCAACCCAAATTATATCAAAGTATATCAATACTATTACGCATAGGATTTAAAATCGGGTTCGCAACTCAATAGTTGCCTAAAAATGGATATATTTCCAAATTTCCAATCCTTGCATTCCAAAATCAGTGAAAGGATGCATAGTTCGGGGTTTCATACCCTCAGGACAGGATTTAAAAATATTACATACCTCAAACTAGTCCGAAAAGCTACTCCACAACCCGCTAGCCTCTGGAATAAACTTCCGAGCGCTCCAAATCTACCAAGTTCAGATTTTTATAATCAAATTATGCTTAAGGATTGAATTTCAATTGAAAAGTACCCATTTTAGCATAAAACCCGAAATTTAGCCAAAATCCGACCCCCGGGCCTGCGTCTCGGAACTCGAAAATTTTTATATCAAAATTTTCTTCATCATCTCACGAGTCCGTACATATAAAGAACGCTAAAATCGGAGTTCGTTTGACCCCTCAAATCGATCCCTAAAGGTCTCAAAATCTCAAGCCCTAACCCCATCTTTTCTACTGATTTTCATGAATTAAACATTGATATTATGTTCCTTAATCACCTATAATCGAGTTTTAGGGTCCAAAATCCTTACCTCAATGAAGCACAATGATTTCCTCTCTTCAAAAACGCCTCAAAGCTCTTTTCCCGTTCAAAAATGGTGTAAAAGGGTTTAATGGTCGCGGAGGGTTTAATTATATACTGCCTAGTTCCTTATTCATCGCGATCGCAGGACCCACATCGCGATTCACTAATCCTCAGCTGCCCAAATATACTCTTTGCGATCAAAACAAAGCCCACATGATCGCGGTTCCTTATTACCTGAACGTACGCGATCGCGAACCATCGACCACGTTCGCGAAGAACAACGCGTGACCCTAGACTCAGGCCTGCCAACCCTACGCGATCGCGACCTGACATAACGCGATCGCAAATGAACAGCCCCCAAAGATACGCGATCGCAGCCCGACCTCCGCGATCGCACTGAGAAATATCCTCCTATACTCACTCCACCCTACGCGATCGCGGCTCTGACCTCGCGATCGCGATGCACAAAACATTGTTGTGCTAACACCAGAAAAACAGCAGACTTTTCCAAAGCCAAAATGCCCGTTAATCATCCAAAATCAATCCCGAGCCCTTCGGGATCCCAACCAAATTTACCAGCACATCATAAATGATCATTCAAACTTAGTTGCACTCTCAGAACACCAAAAATAACATCTAAACACCAGAATCACATCGGATTCAAGCCTAAGGACTTTGAAATTTCTAAAGTCCACCAACGATGCCGAAACTATCCAAAACAACTCCGATTGACCTGAAATTTTGCAGACATATCCAAAATGACATTACGAATCTGTTCTAACTTCCGTAATTCTATTCCGACCCCGATAGCCTATTTTTCACTGCCGACCAAAAATTACCAAAAACTAATTTTCGTCAATTCAAGCCTAATTCTACACCAGACAGCACAAAAATATTCTGAACACACTCCTAAGTCTCAAATCACCTAACGAAGTTATCCGAACCATAAAATCTGCATTCCAAGGTCGTTTACCAATAAGTTAACTCTCAGTTGACTTTTCCAACTACAAGGTTATTTCTAAAGACTAAGTGACTAAATTCTCACTACAACCATTCTGATTCCGAGCCTACCAACTCTAACACATCAATAACAGTAATACCAACCTATGACAAGGCAATAACAATAATTATAATGCAGGTTCTACGTAACGATCGACCGGGTCGTTACATTCTCCCCCTCTTAAACAAATGTTAGTCCTCGAACGGGTCTAGAAACGTACCTAGAGTCTCAAACAAGTGAGGATATTTACTCTGCATCTCTCACTCGGTCTCCCAAGTAGCCTCCTCCACTAGCTGACCTCTCCACTGTACTTTCATTGAAGCTATGTTCTTAGACCTCAACTTTCTGAACTGACGATCCAAAATTGCTATTGGATCTACCTCATATGACATATCACCCTCGAGCTGAACTGTGCTGAAGTCTAACACATGAGACGGGTCACCAACATACTTCCTGAGCATCGACACATGAAATACCGGATGAACACTCGATAGGCTGGGTGAAAAGGCAAGTTTATAAGCCACCTCTCCAACCTTCTGAAGTACCTCAAAAGGACCAATAAATCGTGGGCTCAGCTTTACTCTCTTTCCAAACCTCATAACACCCTTCATGGGTGATACTTTCAGTAATACCTTATCACCTTCCATTAAAGAACATCCCGGACCTTTCGGTCCGCATAACTCTTCTTCCTAAACTGCGCCGTGCAAAGTCGCTCCTGAATCAACTTCACTTTCTCCAACGCATCCTGAATCAAATCTGTGCCCAACAACTTAGCCTCACCAGGCTCGAACCAACCAACTGGAGATATACACCTTCTACCATATAAAGCCTCATACGGAGCCATCTGAATACTGGACTGGTAGCTGTTATTATATGCAAACTCCGCTAGTGGCAGAAACTAATCCCATGAACCACCAAAATCAATCACACAAGCCCGTAACATATCCTCTAAAATCTAAATAGTCTGTTCCGACTGCCCGTCGGTCTGAGGATGAAATGCAGTGCTCAACTCTACATCATTACCCATACCTCTCTGTACGACCCTCCAAAACTGAGATGTGAACTGAGTACCTCTGTCAGAAATAATAGAAACCGGAACTCCATGAAATCGGACAATCTCCTTAATGTAAATACCAGCTAATCGCTCTGAAGTATAAGAAGTACCAACAGGAATGAAATGCACGGACTTGGTCAATCTATCAACAATGACCCAAATAGAATCAAAACCCTTCGAAGTCCGTGGAAGCCCAACTACAAAGTCCATAGCAATCCGCTCCCACTTCCACTCCGGAATATCTAACCTCTGAAGTAATCCACTTGGTCTCTGGTGCTCATACTTGACTTGCTGGCAGTTGAGACACCGTGCTACATACTCAACAATATCTCTCTTCATCCTCCTCCATCGATATTGTTGTCTCAGATCCTGGTACATCTTCGCGGCACCCGGATGAATGGAATACCGCGAGCTGTGAGCCTCTGCTAATATCAACTCTCAAATACCATCCACATTGGGCACACAAATACGGTCATGAATCCTCATAACACCGTCATCACCAATAGTCACATCACTGGCATCATCTCGATGGACCCTATGCTGAAGTACTAACAATGCGGATCATTATACTGCCGAGATCTAATCTGGTCATAGAAAGAATACCGGGAAGCCATGCTAGCTAATACCCACGGAGGGTCTGACAAATCCAATCTCACCAACTGACCCGCCAAAGCCTGAACATCAAGTGCTAAAGGTCGCTCTACTGCTGAAAGGTATGCTAGACTCCCCAAATTCTCGGCCCTGCGACTCAAGGCATCGGCCACTACATTGGCCTATCCCGGGTGATACAAAATAGTAAGGTCATAATCCTTGAGAAGCTCCAACCATCTCCTCTGCCACAAATTCAAATCCTTCTGCCTCAGCAGATACTGCAAGCTACGATGGTTAGTGAAAATCTCACATTGTACCCCATACAAGTAATGGCGCCAAATCTTTAAGGCATGAACAATGGCAGCTAACTCAAGATCGTGCACTGGGTAATTCTTCTCGTGCACCTTCAATTGTCTATACATGTAGGCAATCACCCTACCGTCCTGCATCAATACCGCTCCTAAGCCAACTCTAGAAGCATCACAATAGACTGTGTAAGAACCCGAACCAGTAGTCAAAACCAATACCGGAGTTGTGGTCAATATTGACTTGAGCTTCTGAAAGCTCTCCTCACACTCATCGGACCATCTGAATGGAGCACCCTTCTGGGTCAATCTGGTCAATGGTGAAGCAATAGAAGAGAATCCTTCCACAAAGTGACGGTAGTATCCCCCCAGACCAAGGAAACTCCTAATCTCAGTAGTTGAGGACGTTCTGGGCCAACTCTGCACCGCCTAAATCTTCTTCGGATCAACCTGAGTACCCTCACTAGACACCACATGCCCCAAGAAAGCTACTGAACCAAGCCAAAACTCACACTTGGAGAATTTCGCATAAAGCTTCTCCTCCCTCAACCTCTGTAACACAACCCTCAAGTGCTGAGCATGCTCTTCCTGGCTACGGGAATAAACCAGGATGTCATCAATGAATACAATGACGAACGAATCAAGGTAAGGTTGAAACACATTGTTCATCAATTGCATGAACGCGGTTGGGGCATTGGTCAGCCCAAATGACATAACCAGAAACTCATAATGACCATATCTGGTTCTGAAAGCAGTCTTCGGAGTCAGAGTCCCGAATCTTCAACTGGTGATACCCCGACCTCAAATCGATATTGGAGAACACCCTAGCTCCCTGAAGCTGATCAAACAAGTCATCAATACGGGGCAAAGGATATCGGTTCTTCACCATAACCTTATTCAGCTGCCTATAATCAATACACATGGGCATGGAGCCATCTTTCTTTTTCACAAACAACACTGATGCACCCCAAGGTGACACACTAGGCCGAATGAACCCCTTATCTAAGAGTTCTTGAAGCTGCTCTTTCAATTCTTTCAACTCCGCTGGTGACATGCGGTAAGGTGGAATAGAGATAGGTTGGGTGTCTGGCACCAAGTCAATACCAAAATCAATATTCCTATCAGGTGGCATGCCTGGCAGGTTTGCAAGGAATACGTCCGGAAAATCACAGACTACAGGAACAGAATCAACAAAAGGAGTCTCACTACTAACATCCCTCACAAAAGCAAGATAAGACTCGCAACCTTTCTCAACCATACGCTGAGCTTTCAAATAAGAAATCACTCTGCTAGGAACATGCTCTATAGACCATCTCCACTCAATTATCGGAACTCCGGGAATAGCTAGGGTCACGGTCTTAGCGTGACAATAAAGGATAGCATGACATGGTGATAACCAATCCATGCCCAGAATTACATCAAAATCAACCATACTGAGTAACATCAAGTCCACTCGGGTCTCTAGACCCCCAATAGATATAAGACATGACCGATACACACGGCCCACAATAATAGTATCTTGCACCGGAGTCGAAACATGAACAGACGTAACTAAAGACTCACGGGGCATATTCAGAAAGTGGGCAAAATAAGATGAAACATACGAGTGCGTGAAACCAGGGTCAAATAAAGCTAAAGCATCACTGTGACAAACTGAGATAGTACCTGTAATCACCGCATCTGAGTCCATAGCATCAGTCCTAGCCAGAAGTGCATAAATACGTGGTTGACCTCCACCTGCTCGACCTCCCCCTATAGGGCAGCCTCTAGCTGCCTGACCACCACCCCTGGTTGTCTGGGTAGGTGGTGAAGTGACTGGGGCTGAAGTCAAGGGTTGAACCCTCTGCTGAGATGAACTACCAGGACGACTGGGACACTGCCTCCACTCATGTCCAAACTCTCCACACTCATAACAACCACCTGTAGCTGGAGATAAAAACTGACGAGAACCTCTGCCACCATGATAACCACCAAACGAACCATGTATAGAAGAATCCTGATGAGATGATGCTTTGGAGGAGCTCTGAGCTGGAAGAGCACTAAAAGATGAACGGCTCTGATAAGAGCTGCGGGGAACCTGCCTCGAAGATACGTCACTGTAAGCTGCGGGAACTGGCTGTCGAGGTCTAAATGGATGACCTATGTTGTGCTGAAACTGCCCTCTAGAAGGGGCACCACTTAAGTTGCCTGATCCCTGAGGATTTTTACCTCCCTCTCCTCACGCTCCTGCATACGAACCGAATCAATGTCCCAATCAATGTCAACTACCTGCTCAAATGTAGCCCCAGACACTCTCTCCCTGGTCATCAAAATACGAAGCTGATACGTGAGACCATCTACAAACCTCCTGATCCTTTCCCTGTCAGTAGGGACTAACTCCGAAGCATGTCTAGCCAACTCGGAAAACCTCATCTCGTACTGAGCAACTGACAACTCTCCCTGGCACAGCTGCTCAAACTATCTGTGTTGCTCCTCTCTGTGGGAATGAGGAATATACTTCTCCAAAAAGAGCGTGGAGAACTGTTGTCAGGTGAGTGGTGCCGAACCAACCGGCCTATGCCTCTCAAATGCCTCCCACTGAAAGCAGCACCAGCAAACTGAAATGTAGCAAATGAGACCCTGTTAGTCTCCAAAATACCCGCAGTACGTAGTATCCTATGGAACTTATCTAGAAACCCTTGGGCATCCTCGCCCTCTGTACCGCTGAAAGTCGGAGGCTGAAGTTTGCTGAACCTCTCCAGCCTGCGCTGCTCATCCTCAGGCATAGCTGGAACCACATAGTCCTGAACTGGGGCAACCGGCTTGGCTAGGACTACCCCCGGTGCCTGAATACCCTGTACAGCCTGCTCAGGTGTCCGGGCAGCTAGAGTTTGAATGCCTCCCCCGGCCTGAGCTGCAGTGGCAGTAGTAGACATAGCAACTGCCTGAGCCAAACTGGTACACACCGTCAATATCTGAGCCAGGGTCTCCTGAAGACCCGGAATAACCATAGGCACTTCCGGTGCCTGAGCCTGTCCCGCTGGAGCACCATCGGCGGGAACATGATCCTGAACGATAAGAGGATCCTGTGTTACTGTCCCGGCTGTTGCGCGGGCTGGTCCCCTAACTCCACCACGGCCCCGACCCCTTGTGGGTCTGGCTAGTGTCTGGTCACCCTGATCGGTATTGCGTGTCCTCACCATCTGTGAGAGAGTGAAACAACATGAGTTTAGATTTCAAGAATCAATAGATTGGCACGAAAGAGTTTAAGAAAATAGAGATGTTTACTAAGAGTTCTGCAGCCTCTCGAAGATAAGTACAGACGTCTCCATATCGATCCGCAAGACTCTACTGAACCTGCTCATGATCGTTGAGTCCTATGCAACCTAGACCTCTGATACCAACTTGTCACGGCCCCAAATCCTAACAGGTCGTGATGGCGCCTATCGTGGAACTAGGCTAGCCAACCATCACCTAATTACTCATTACTTCTATTATAATACTTCAAGAATCAACAATAAGCAGCAAACAAAACATTAAATAATCTCTTTAAGTCTTTACGCCCCCATAATAATCTAATAGTCTAAACAACTCTCCCAAGACTGGAGTCAATGATTATGAGCATCTAAGAAAATAAACTAACTCTGCTAATGTCTTAATCAATGTCTATGAAATAAATATTAATACTAATAAAGGAAGGGAAATGGAGAAGTTGTGGACGCTGAACAGCTACCTCGAAAGCCCGTAAGTTGCTGAATACGAACGAAGACAGCTATTGCTCCGAACCGGTACCTGGATCTGTGCACAGGGGCACAGGGAGTAATGATGATTATGCCAACTCAGTAGTAATGAAAATAAATCACAGTCTGAGAAATACGAAACACACAACACAGATACACCAATTCACAAAAATAGTAAAACACCAAGTCACCATAAAGTATTCATCAAATACATAAGCTCAAAAACCAATTTCCAAAAAATCCTTTGAAACAAGTACAATTTCAATATATCTCAGCAAAACTCTCAGTAAAATCAGTTTGAAAAACGAAGTGAATCACAGTCAAATCATCATAAATCTGCCCCTCGGGCCATAATCATTTCTTGTAAAAATTTCCCTCAGCACCTCACCATCACTCAGTATCAGCCCAGCGGGCAACCTCACAGTCACTCAGTATCAGCCTCGCGGGCATCACTCGCACTCAGTAGGTACTTGCGCTCACTGGGGGTGTATAGACTCCGGAGGGGCTCCTACAGCCCAAGCGCTATAACAAGCCACATCATGGCATAAACCACTCACAATATTGGTTCTCGGCCAGTCACATAATGGCATAAATCACTTACAATATTGTCCCTCGGCCTCTCTCGTATCATAACATCCTCACAATATTAGCTTGCAGCCTCACTCAGTCAGACACTCTCAACATGTCACTCGGGCCATCATTATACCGGGTTCTTGACCCAAAGTAGTGTTTCATTTGTTTTTCAAGAAATAATATCAAAATACTCTGAGTGTCAAAACAATTATCAAGAAAATACTGATTAAAAATCATAACATATCAAGTGAGGAAAATAGTAAAAATAGCCCCCCCCCCCTAAGTGCTAAACAGATCGGCACTAGGGCCTAAACATAGCTTGCAGCCCAAATTATATCAAAGTATATCAATACTATTAAGCATAGGCTTTAAAATCGGGTTCGCAACTCAATAGTTGCCTAAAAAGGGATATATTTCCAAATTTCCAATCCTTGCATTCCAAAATCCGTGAAAGGATGCATAGTCCGGGGTTTCATACCCTCAGGACAGGATTTAAAGACATTATTTACCTCAAACTAGCCCGAAAAGCTACTCTGCAACCCGCTTGCCTCTTTAATCAACTTCCGAGCGCTCCAAATCTTCCAAGTTCAGATTTTTATCAACAAATTATGCTTAAGGAATGAATTCCAATTGAAAAGTACCAATTTTAGCATAAAACCCGAAAGTTAGCCAAAACCCGACCCCTGGGGCCACTCTCGGAACTCGAAAATTTTTATACCAAAATGTTCTTCGTCATCTCAAGAGTCTATACATATAAAGAACGCTAAAATCGGAGTTCGTTTGACCCCTCAAATCGATCCCTAAAGGTCTCAAAATCTCAAGCCCTAACCCCATCTTTTCTACTGATTTTCATGAATTAAACACTGATATTATGTTCCTTAGTCACCTATAATCGAGTTTTAGTGTCCAAAATCATTACCTCAATGAATCACAATGATTTCCTCTCTTCAAAATCGCCTCAAAGCTCTTTTCCCGTTCAAAAATGGTGTAAAAGGGTTTAACGGTCGCGGAGGGTTTAATTATATACTGCCTAGTTCCTTATTCATCGCGATCGCAGGACCCACATCGCGATCGCGGTTCCTTATTACCTGAACGTACGCGATCGCGAACCATCGACCGCGTTCGCGAAGAAAAACGCGTGATCCCAGACTCAAGCCTGCCAACCCTACGCGGTCGCGACCTGACATAACGCGATCGCAAATGAACAAACCCCAAAGCTACGCAATCGCAGCCCAACCTCCGCGATCGCACTGAGAAATTTCCTCCTGGCCTCACTCCACCCTACGCGATCGCGGCTCTGACCTCGCGATCGCAATGCACAAAACGTTGTTGTGCTAAAACCAGAAAAACAACAGACTTTTCCAAAGCCAAAATGCCCGTTAATCATCCAAAATTAATCCCGAGCCCCTCGGGACGACCAAATTTACCAGCACATCATAAATGATCATTCAAACTTAGTTTCACTCCCAGAACACCAAAAATAACATCTAAACACCAGAATCACATCGGATTCAAGCCTAAGGACTTTGAAATTTCTAAAATCCACCAATGATGCCGAAACTATCCAAAACAACTCTGATTGACCTGAAATTTTGCAGACATATCCCAAATGACATTACGAATCTGTTCCAACTTCTGGAATTCTATTCCGACCCCGATAGCCTATTTTCCACTGCCGACCGAAAATCACCAAAGACTAGCTTTCGCCAATTCAAGCCTAATTCTACACCGGACATCACAAAAATATTCTGAACACACTCCTAAGTCCCAAATCACCTAAAAGAAGTTATCCGAACCATAAAATCCACATTCCGAGGTCATTTGCTAATAAGTCAACTCTCAGTTGACTTTTGCAACTACAAGGTTATTTCTAAAGACTAAGTGACTAAATTCTCACTACAACCATTCGGATTCCCAGCCTACCAACTCTAACACATCAATAACAGTAATACCAACCTATGACAAGTCAATAACAGTAATTATAATGCAGGTTCTACGTAACGACCGATCGGGTCGTTACAATTATTGTGCACAAAGCACTTGCATCTAAATTCAGGAAGATGGGATATGTTTGGTTTTCTCCCTTTAAGTAACTCATAGGGAGTCTTCTCTACAAGAGGTCTGGTCATGCACCTATTTATGATGTAGCATGCAGTGTTTACAGCTTCCGCCCAGAAGCTATTGGGAAGTTTACTAAAAAGAAGCATATATAGTCCTAGCCATATGTTCAAGTATCATATTCTTTCTTTCAACTACTCCAATGAGGGAAATTATTGATGTGCTGATCAGTCTTCCCACACTTGTAGCATCTTTCATTGGTTTGATTTTCAGGAACCTTGGGCTTGTTGTAGCTTCCATTTCTTGAAGGACCCTTTCCTCTCCTAAGGTACTTCCATCTTCATGGTTTTCCTCCTAAGTTCATAAGCAGTGAGATTTTCAATTAGCTCATCCAATGGAAGAGTGGAAATGTTCTTTGATTCCTGAGTGGCAATGATTTTGCTCTCCTAAGCAACTGGCTGAACCCTTGTCAATATCTTCTCAACTTTGTCTTCTTCAGGAATAATCCTTCCAAGAGACTTTAGTTCATTTGTCAATGTAGTGAACCTTGTGTATATCTATTCACTTGAGGTGTTCCATCATTCGACACTTGCAGAGTGTCCCAAATTTCCTTAGTGTTGATACCCAATATTTACCAAAATATTTTTTATTTGCATATATACCCTCAAAAATTATGCAATATTAGCAATTGGTATTTTTCCATAATTTTTCTACAGTTTTATTAATTTGTCAAGTATTTTATTTCGAATAAATAATTATAAAATTGCATCACAAATGATTTCAAAAGCATTCCCTGATTTAATTTATTGTTTATGGTCCTAATAAGATCAAATTATTTCATTATTAGTCAAATTGGCATCTTTTGGTTATAATTGCAATAACTTTGTAATTATATCCCAAACACATAATTTTGTACTATTTTTTTATCAGAAATTAGTCCTTTATATTTTTAAATACCAAATAATCATTTTTAAATTATTTCCATGCATAGAATTCATTTTTTTATAGTTAGTAATTATTTTATAAAATTATTTTAATTAAATTATCTTGGTATTCAACAAATAGCCCATATTTAATTCAATTACAACCTTACTAAACAATCCCAAAACCTTAACTAAACTAGCCCAAGACCCCCGGCCCAAATCCTAATACTACCCGACCCAATTCCGCCCAAATCCTGGTTGTTGATCATTTTTTATCAACGGTCCAGGTTAATTCCTTCCTAATTTAACCTAACGACTACCCCCCAAACCCCTCATTCACTCCTCACTCACCCGCCGTCACCCCTCTCCTTCTCTCTCAAACTCCCTCTGCCCAAACCCTAATCCCCTTCGTCAGTTGCTTGCTCGTTGTTAATAATAGTGACTCACCACCACTCCAAGCCCTAATGGCTCTCCTATGGCCGGGATTCATGCTGTCTTTGAGGTCCTCAAGGGACCAGTGGCCATTCACTCACCTCTGGGCCTGTTTTCACCATTCTTAGGCCACCATGGCTCGATTGAGTAAGATCGTTCTATTTTCTTGCTCGACCTATGGTTTCTAAGTCGGCTCTTTCTATCTCTGGGTTATCTCTCTCAAAACCCTAATTTCATTTCTTAACTCTTTAGATCTGTAACAGATCTGAGAATATTTGAACTATTTTACTTGTTTTCTATGAAAACCTTTCTGATTTTTGAAACGTATCTTCATTTTTCTGACTAGGGTTTCTAAAACCTTTCTTCAAAACAATTCTCGTTGATTTTCTAAGTCTTATTCCTTGATTCTTATCTGTTTGATCGATTTGTTAAACTCCCTTTTAACACTAATTAGTTATGTTGAAAACCCCTAATTTCTTGGCTTTAGTTTTGGATTCTGAGTTCGTCTTTACTGTCTGTTAGCTCAACATGTCTGTATGTTTGATTCTCATGAATTTGCTTCGATTAATTTGAGTATTTTTTGATTTTTCTCTGGTAACATCTCATTAGGGCTTCTGATTTGGTTCTGCTTATTTTTTTATTCTAGGAAGTTTATAATATCTCCCTTAAAATTAGTATTACTTTGATTCTTTGAACCCCTGACTTCCTGGGTTGATACTCGTATGCCTATTTCTGATTATTTCCCTATTTTTCATGGCTTTTAAATTACTGCTTGCCTTTTTTACGACTGATTGTATTACTTACTGATTCTTAGTATTGTTCCCTTAATTAGAACTTTATGAACCTAGCCCTAATTACCTGTTCTATACCTTCACTGTTTGAAGTCTTTCCTTATTTGTTATACTCCAGCTATATATGATTTCTTTCCTTAATTTGTTTCCTGTCCTTTATCGTTTAAAATGATTCATTTAATTAAGGGAGTAGTGGGACTGATTTTTGCTTTGATTGATTCTGAGTTCCATAATCACTGTACAATTTTGATTTTGACCTTATTTTACCTAACTTTCAAACTACTATATATATTGCTCTCGTGTACTCTCAACTGAGTCTTTCCAATAGTGTTTTATACCAAAGCCTTTTCAAACTATGTCAAGCACTCTCACTCTATTCTTAGGTCCTTAAGTTCTGCCCCTCCAGTGTGTGACACCTTTGGGATTCCTGTGAGATCCCTCTGAACTCTGATGCACTGGAGATGGCTCTTCCAAACTGCACTTACTCAGTTCTGGTTATGAAATCTGGGTGTGAGCACTGCCTGGGATCCTTGAGGTCCTTAGGGAACTCTAACACACCTCGACATGAGAAAGGCTATGAAACTTTGGCATATGAGGCTATGGACACCTGGTACATTTGGGACTACTTCAGGCTCCCTATAGTTTAACTTCTTCTTTTCCTTTATCTATTTATGTAATTTATTTAGCTGGTCTGTAATAATTATTTGTAAACAGATATTGGGGTTGGCCAGTGAAATGGGGAGGGTAGTTATATATTCTATCATTGGGTAGAAATCATGCCTTAGGAATTTTACATCCCTGTCTGCATTAGAATCCATGCTTATGACCAACATATTCATTCAAACCATGCCAAACATGCATTAGATATCACGTCTTTAAGGCTTTTCATGTTTACTGCTTTAACGTACAACATGTCCTTAATTTATGTTTATGCCTACCACTTAGAAATCCTGCTCCTAGGATAATAAAGTTAATACAAAACTGTTATTCCTGTGCATTCAAAATCATGTTTTCAATCATCCTATAACTCTTTGTGCATTTAGAAATCATGCTTTAGGAATTCCGTGCATTCTAAAATCATGCGTTAACCATTCCGCATTTATATGTGCATATTAGATACCATGCTCTAGGACTCTGTTTGCATTTGCTTAACCACGCCTAGTTTAAACTACTGATTCATGAAAAGGTATAACACAATCTCACATATGATTATCCTGTTTTAGATCAAACTGGTAACAATCCCTGCATTTTCGTAACACCTAGAACAGCATGCTTTTAGGTAAAAACAACTTCTGAACTGTCTAAAGGTTGACAGGCTTAAAAATCAGTAGGCAAACTGATTAGGTCCCTGCTTCTGAGTTTATAAACAAGATGCATATTTCTGTGCATGGGTACTCACTTAGATATCTTGTCTTAGGATTTTGTCAAATAAAACTGCTTCTTGTTTGTGTTTGAGACGTGTTGATTATGTGCATTACTTGTGGAGGTAAATCTGGGCCTCATAATTGCGTTCCTGCATTTATCTGATTAGTCCTATTTGTTCTTGCTTGTCGCTTAGAATTTTATCTTTTTAAACCTTAGGGGTCTGTCTAGAACTACCTATACTTAGAGGCACTAAATTCCTCCAAGACCATTAAGAATGGACGGGTAACAGCACGAATAGATATCGCTAAATAAATTCTCTTAGTAACCGCTAAGGGGTGGGGTAATGGGTAGATATGGATATGATGACCGGTGCACTAATGACACGTGTAGCCCCTCATTGAGGAGTGATTACCAGGCATTGCACTGATGTGATCCTATAGGATAAACAACTTAGGACTCCCCTATCCCCTACATATGTGTGCTTTGACCATAAATCTTTCAAAATTTTATTACATATGTGTGCTTAGACTATGAATATTTTCAAACCATTATTTGTTTACATGTGTATACTTTGACTGCTTATTTGCTACTTGTTTGAATTCACAAAGCTCGTTTGGTCGGGAACCACAGTTGTGGACTTTGAGGGGTGCCTAACACCTTCCCCTTGGAGTAATTTCAAGCCCTTACCCAATCTATGGTTATTCAATTAGTGTTATTGTGACCCTTAATAGGTGCCCTAACGCACCTTAATTCGTTAGGTGGCGACTCTTCAAATTCTTCACATCCCTTATCCCAAAAGGAAATGAGTTGTCCCAGTAATGCCAAAAACCCTGACCGATCCGAAAGGAGAGGAAAGAGGGGGGCGCGGCAGCATGGCAACTCTCCTGGAGAGTTCTATGGTTTTACCATTTCAAACTGCTTTATGAATTTGTCTTTACTTTGCTAATACCTGCACCATTTCCCTTTCCCCCTTTATGTGCAATTAATTGTTTACTTTCCCAAGTATTTATTCTTTTAAATGAAACTGACATGTTTCTTTTTGTTTTCCTTTGTAACTGCTTTTCAATCATAATTGTTGTATTTACTGCCTTCATAACGTGCAAATACATGACAACATGCTTTTATTACCTATTTTATTGTTGCATAATCATGCTCAACATCATATTCCACTCGTGCCTATACAAATCCTATACCAACGCTTGAGTAGTGGTTGCGCTCTTCCATTTTATATCATATCCAAAATTCGGAAACGCTTATTTGCGGTAAAACTAGTCGATCAGCGGTGCAGTCGACGATTCCATGGTTTCCCCCTCAAGTTGTCCGCTTGAGGGTACCAGTATAGACCCCCATAGTAACCCTACTCTGATTATAATTGTACATGCATCATGGTCAAACCTAGTCGGGTTAATATGTTGTCCACATAATAACCTTTAGGAAAAGCCTTGTCCAAAAGTCCACTGGGGTTTCCATAATCCCAACGGACGCAACCACGATCTGTGCATTAATTTGGAGAACTAAGTGCCAATATGCTAATCACTGATGTATAAGTAGTTGCATTTGGAGGGGAAAATGGTCTAACCTTATCTATTTTGCAGAAAATGAGGCACGAAGTCCCCAGGTTCAGCATGGTCCAAAGAATACCACCATTGTTGCTGGATTGGTGGGAAGATCTTTCCTCGAGTGACAAGAAGCATGCGAAGAAGGTCCTTTTGGGACCAAATAGACTAGATTTACCTTTTTGCTTTCATAAATGTGATAAGGCCAAATGTCATTAGTGACTTATTTCATATTTGTTATTTTAGTATCATTTGGGATTCTTCTATTTACATTAATGAAATGAGGCATTTTGGCATCTAAGTTCTCCAAATCAACTTGTCGTTAGGCCTACCTCGGGCACAATGAGGCTCCCAAATTAAGACACGCATTTACATTCCTGCAATTTGTGTTTAAATACTGCAATATTTTCTCATGATCCTTACTGAATTGGCTACCTTTTGTTTTTGCTTTCTTTCTTTTTGTTTATTCCCCTCCCCAAAGGTCGGTTCGTGCATTCTGGCATCATCATCATATCACACAAGATCCAGGGGCCCTCCACCTTCTCCTCCTCCTAGTCCACTTAAAGGCAAAAGCAAAGGCAAAATGGAAGATTTGAGCAATATCAGAAAGGAAAACACAATGACAGTTGAACGAACAGAAGCTCCTGACAATCAAGGTACTCAGGTTCAGAATGATGCTATGTCACAACTCGAGCAAAGGTTGTTGAAACTCCAAGGGGAACTTGAACATGTGCGAAACTTGGCGAATCTATCCTTCTCACTTAGTGTTCCAGATGTCAATCATCCGAACACCCAAAACCCCATACTTCCTCAGAATACCCCAAACAAACAGAATCCTCCCATAACTCACCACCATACAACTCCACTGAAAAATCAAACTATTCTACCACAATGCAACACTTTCCACACTCCGAGAAAAACCCCATTAATCATCCCTGAAGCCCAGGCTCCAGGCCATCATAACAACCCTATCTACGTGGAGACTCTACCTCACTCCACCCAACCCATTTCTTACACACCTGAATCCTGTGAGAAGCATATGTTTATCAAGAATTTTGTCGAAGAACTCAAGAAGTTGACTAGCCGAGTTCAAGGTGCTGAATGAAGTAATCATCCACGGAGATGGAAGCAACCCTATCTATAGTCATCAGACCATCCCGGTGGTTAAAGGTAGAAGAAGGCTGGGTGGAGAAACCTATCACCACATCGAGCGGGTCAACGCAATAGACAAGGATAAGTGGTGGGATAGTAAGATCGAAAGAATATTTAACTGGAGCGGGTACAAGCCTGGAAAAGGGCTCGGTAAGAATCTTCAGGGGATTTCCAAACCGATACAGCTGAAGCGCCATGGCATCACTTTTGGGTTGGTATATAAATACACTTGGCAAGAGTACAAAGACTAGTCTCCACCATGGAGCGGTCCCTACTATCCATTGGAACAGCCTATACCACATTTGGAGCAGTACTTCCAGCAAGCTGACATCATATGGGGGTCAGAAGAAGAAGAAACTCTAGCAGCTTTGAAGAATATATTCCTGGAAGATGAAGACATGGACTGTTGTGTTATTGTTGAGGAGGAGGAAGAGGAAGGACCTACCATCCAAGATGTGAGCAAGGGATCGTTCCTCAATAATTGGACCTTCAGACCATCCAAGGCCCGATGAGTCCCGGGGTAGCAAGGTTGAACAGCATTATTTACTTCATTTTTTGCTAATGATTTCCTTTTCGCATTTTATGTTTTCCAATAAAATCCCGATGTTACAAAACGTTTGTTTAAATTATCAAAATCTCTTTTACATTTCAACGAATCAGTATTTATTCATTATCATTTTTTCTCACATTGCTTTTATCTATACAACATTACTATTTCCTGTCTTGATGAACTGATGACTGTGACATGCAATGAGACAACGCAACAAAAGGACAGCGATCCAGAAGAAGAGGATGTCATACCCGATGAAATTGTCAGAGAAGTTGAGGATTTCGAGAACAGACCTAAGTCCAACCTGGACGAAACTGAGATAGTCAACCTGGGAGATTCAGAGACTGTCAAAGAAACTCGCATCAGCATCCATTTGTCGCCATCAGAGAAAGAGGAATACACACAATTCTTGAAAGAGTATGAAGACATATGTGCATGGTCGTACGACGACATGAGTGGTATAAGTACATCCATTGCGGCTCACAAGCTGCCAACCAATCCAATGTGCCCACCGGTGAAGCAGAAGCTCAGGAAGTTCAAGCCTGATATGAGCCTGAAAATCAGGGAGGAAGTTACCAAGCAAATCAATGCCAAAGTCCTCAGGGTAGTTGAATATCCAACATGGTTAGCCAACATAGTGCCAGTTCCAAAGAAGGATGGGAAAGTCAGTGTTTGTGTCGATTACCGGGATCTAAACCGGGCCAGTCCAAAGGATGATTTCCCCCTTCCAAATATACACATCTTGATTGACAATTGTGCAAAGCATGAACTTCAGTCATTCGTGGATTGTTTCACCAGATACCATCAGATTTGGATGGACGAGGAAGATGCTGAGAAAACGGCTTTTATCATGCCGTGGGGAGTCTACTGTTATAAGATGATGCCATTCAGCTTAAAGAATGTTGGGGCCACTTATATGAGGGCTATGACCACTATCTTCCATGACATGATACATAAAGAGATCTAGGTATATGTGGACGACGTCATTATCAAATCCAAGAAAGCCACCGACCATATAGCAGGTCTGAGGAAGTTCTTCAACAGGTTGCGGAAATGCAACCTGAAATTTAACCCAACGAAGTGTGCATTCGAGGTTCCTGCCGTAAAATTGCTTGGGTTCATCGTCAGCCGTAGAGGAATAGAACTGGACCCGTCAAAAGTCAAATCCATCCAAGAATTACCACCGCCAAAGAACAAGAAAGATGTGATGAGTTTCCTGGGGCGCCTTAACTACATCAGCCGGTTTATAGCCCAGTCCACGGTCATATGTGAACCGATCTTCAAGATGTTAAAGAAGGATGCTGCAACCAAATGGACCGAGGATTGTCAAAAAGCTTTCGACAGAATCAAGGAATACTTGTCAATGCCACCAGTTCTGGTCCCGCCAGAGCCAGATAAACCCTTGCTACTCTACCTTGCAGTATTAGATGGACCTTTCAGTTGCATTCTGGGGCAGCACGACGAGACAGGAAGAAAGGAACAGGCTATCTATTATCTGAGTAATAAGTTCACACCATACGAGGCATGGTATTATATACTGGAACGTACCTGATGTGCTCTAACCTGGGTAGCCCAGAAGCTGAGGCACTACTTTTGTGCCTACACGACATATCTCATATCAAGGATGGATCCCTTAACGTACATCTTTCAGAAGCCCATGCCCACTGGCAAGCTGTCCAAGTGGAAAATCTTGCTAAGTGAATTCGACATCGTGTATGTGACTCAGAAAGCGGTCAAGGGACAAGCATTGGAAGATCATGTTGCCGAGAACCCTGTGGGAGAAGAATACGAACCTCTGAAAACATATTTTCCCGATGAAGTAGTATTATTCATAGGAGAAGACATTGTTGAATCCTATGACGGTTGGAGAATATTCTTCGACGGAGCAGCCAATTTCAAAGGAGTCAGTATTGGAGCAGTCTTAGTGTCGGAAACTCGCCAACATTATCCGACATCTGCTAAACTCAGATTCCCCTGCACTAACAATATGGCAGAGTATGAACCCTGCATCCTAGGGCTCAACATGGCCATTGACATGAATATTCAAGAGCTGCTAGTAATTGGTGATTCAGACCTGCTAATACACCAAGTACAAGGAGAATGGGATACCAAGAATTCCAAGATAATGTCATATCTGCACCATGTGCAGGAATTGAGAAAGAGGTTCACAAAGACAGAATTTTGGCACGTCCCTAGAATTCAAAACGAGTTTGTCGATGCACTGGCCACTCTATCATCCATGATACAGTATCCAGATAAGAACTTCATTGATCCTATTCCAGTAAAGACCCATAGCTAGCCGGCATATTGTGCCCATGTTGAAGAAGAAGTGGACGAAAAACCATGGTTCCACGATATCAAGGAGTATTTGTAAAAGGGAGAATACCCAGAGCTTGCAAACCATACTCAGAAACGCACGCTTCAGAGATTGTCCAACAGTTTCTTTCACAGCGGAGGAACCCTGTACAAGAGAACTCTCGATTTGGGATTATTGAGATGTTTCGATGCAAAGGAAGCCTCCAGACTACTTGAAGAGATACATGCCGGGACTTACAGCCCGCATATGAATGGTTTTGTCTTGGCCAAGAAGATATTCAGAGCCGGTTACTTCTGGATGACCATGGAAACGGACTGCATCCAGTATGTCCCGAAATGCTACCCATGATAGGTACATGAAGATATGATAAAGGTACCCCCAAATGAGCTCAATGCAACAAGCTCACCTTGGCCATTCGTCGCCTGGGGAATGGACGTCATTGGACCGATCGAGCCTACAGCCTCAAATGGACACAAGTTCATCTTAGTAGCTATTGATTATTTCACCAAATGGGTCGAAGCAGCATCTTACAAAGCAGTAACTAAGAAAGTCGTGGCAGACTTTGTCCGCGACCATATTGTTTGTCGGTTCGGAGTTCCAGAATCAATCATCACCGAAAATGGCTCCAATCTAAACAGTGATCTAATGAAATCCATGTGCGAGACTTTCAAAATCAAGCACAAGAATTCCACAGTCTATAGACCTCAGATGAATGGAGCTGTAGAAGCCGCCAACAAGAACATCAAGAAGATATTGAGAAAGATGATAGAAAGACACAAATAGTGGCACGAAAAGCTATCATTTGCCTTACTGGGATACCGCACCACAATCCGCACATCAACTGGGGCATCTCCTTACTTGCTAGTTTATGGTACGGAAGCTGTTATTCCTGCCGAAGTGGAAATTCCTTCCTTAAGAATCATACAAGAAGCTGAGCTCAGCGACGCAGAATGGATAAGAAGTCGTTATGAGAAGCTAGCCCTCATAGATGGGAAAAGTATGAATGCAATATGTCACGGACAACTTTATCAGAGCATAATGACCAGATCCTTCAACAAAAGAGTCAAGCCAAGACAGTTCACACAGGGGCAGCTGGTGTTAAAGAAGATCTTTCTGCATCAAGATAAGGCCAAAGGGAAATTATCTCTCAACTGGCAAGGTTCGTATATGTTTCATCGAGTATTGACGGGAGGAGCTCTCATACTTGCATAAATGGATGGAGAAGTCTGGCCAAAACCAATCAATTCCGATACAGTCAAGCGCTACTATGTGTAATTCTTTATGCTCTTCTCAAATGATGTAAATTGAACTACGCTCGACCTGATNCCCCCCCCCCCCCCCTCCCCCTTCCTCCCGCAATTGAAAACTGGGGCAGAATTTTGAATAGGACCCTCAAAATTTTGAAGCAAGTTCAGCCGACCGCAGCATGAACAACAGTCAGAGATGTCAACCCATATAATTGGGGCGATTTTGAGGAGGACCCTCAAAATTCTGTAGCAAGAGGTTGCAATGTCTTGAAGCGTGTCACGGTCGTCGGTTCATCTGAATTTCTTAAAATGTATTTTATACTATGTCTTTGCAAAATCATGCATACTTGCTTTCAAAATAGCTCTGTTTAGAAAACGCTACCTCAATGATATAAACAAGATCATTAGACCAAGCAGAACGGGTCAAGCAAAGCCAGCGGGGATGCGAACTGACCTTCCCCATCTACAAAACTCACGATTTTTCTTTGGATGCAGGAACAAAGGATAAACACGCTTCAAAGTCACAATTCTCAAAACAATTTCCATCGCTGAAATTCGCTGTCATCACAAAGAATAAACATGTTTCATAGTCACAGTTCACACAACAATCGCAATGTCAAAATCTGCTACCAGCTAAGAAATTCTACTATCATTTGCTATTTATTCTTTTGTATAAGGCTAAGATCTGCCTTCATCTTGCATGGGACGAAGCTCTGTCCCGCATTTTGCATGAGGCTAAGCTCTGCCTCCATCTGCATAAGGCTAATCTTTGCCTTCCATTTGCATAAGGCTAATCTCTGTCTTCATCTTGCATGAGGCTAATCTCTGCCTTTCCCTTTGCATAAGGCTAAACTCTGCCTTCCCTTGCATAAGGCTAATCGCTGCCTTCCCCTGCATGAGACTAATCTTTGTCTCCATCTTGCACGAGGTTAAGCTCTACCTCCATCTTGCACAAGGCTAATCTCTTCCTCCCATTTGCATAAGGCTAATCTCTGCCTTCCTTTGCATGAGACTAAGTTCTGTCTCCATACCTGCATGAGGCTAAACTCTGCCTCCAATTTAATTTTCACCAAGACTAAGCGCTGTCTCAAGTATTGTTTACTTCGATCCTCTTTCGGGCTAAGCTCTACCCCCCAATTCGCAAGACTAAGCCTTGTCTTGTTGATATCGTGTTATCGCATCTCATGGGCTGAAATATGCCCAACTTGTCCAAAGGCGTCATAGTCTAACGACATCATCCTCATAGCCGGAAGACACCATGTCATGGCCTGAAGATCTCTCTCAATCTTGCATATCATTATTCAAAGGCGTCATAGTCTAACGACATCATCCTCATAGCCGGAAGACACCATGTCATGGCCTGAAGATCTCTCTCAATCTTGCATATCATTATTCAAAGGCGTCATAGTTCAGAGGCACCATCTTCATGGCCCGAGAACATCATTTCATGGCCTGCGAATCTCTCATCAAACAATTCATGGCCAGGGACATAAGGGTCTAAGGACGCCATCCCTAACCTTCCGAAGACAGCTTTCATAGTCCCAAAGGGAACCTGCATCATGCTTGAATTTATGCACAATATATGCTTGTAGTACTCTTATTTGCAGGTGACCCGACAAGCAACGGCTATCCCAGCAGGAGCGATCCCGCTCCAGTTCCTCATTTGTATCAAACCTAACCTTTCCCGTAAACTGTTCATTCGCCCATCCCTATATATTGTGTCTGTTCTTGTAATGACTTCACCGGTATGTTTCACCGGTGAATCCGGAAGTACATACGGCCTGATTCCTGTAAAACCAGGGATATGTAGGCAGCTCAGAAACCAGAGTACGGCCAAAATCTCTCTAACTGTTTCGCTCGGTCAAAATTGGTCATCATATCTTTACCCAACCACTCTTTCATCCTTTCTGGGTAAAGAGGGGCAGCTGGTGATACCCAATTTTTACCAAAATATTTTTTATTTGCATATATACCCTCAAAAATCATGCATTATTAGCAATTGGTATTTTTCCATAATTTTTCTACAGTTTTATTAATTTGTCAAGTATTTTATTTCGAATAAATAATTATAAAATTGCATCAAAAATTATTTCAAAAGCATTCCCTAATTTAATTTATTGTTTATGGTCCTAATAAGATCAAATTATTTCATAATTAGCCAAATTGGCATCTTTTGGTTATAATTGCAATAACTTTAAAATTATATCCCAAACACATAATTTTGTACTATTTTTTTACCATAAATTAGTCCTTTATATTTTTAAATACCAAATAATCATTTTTAAATTATTTTCATGCATAAAATTCATTTTTTTATAATTAGTAATTATTTTATAAAATTATTTTAATTTTATTATCTTGGTATTCAACAAATAGACCATTTTTAATTCAATTAAAACCTTACTAAACCAGCCCAAAACCTTAATTAAACTAGCCCAAGACCCCAGGCCCAAATCCTAATACTACCCGACCCAATTCTGCCCAAATCCTGGCTGTTGATCATTTTTTATCAACCGTCCAGGTTAATTCCTTCCTAATTTAACCTAACGACTACCCCCCAAACCCATCATTCACTCCTCACTCACCCGCCGTCACCCCTCTCCTTCTCTCTCAAACTCCTTCTGCCCAAACCCTAATCCCCTTCGCCGGTTGCTTGCTCGCCGTTAATAATGGTGGCTCACCACCACTCTTAGCCCTAATGGCTCTCCTATTGCCGGGATTCATGTTGTCTTTGAGGTCCTCAAGGGACCAGGGACCAGCGGCCGTTCACTCACCCCTGGTCCTGCTTTCACCATTCTTAGGCCACCATGGCTCGATTGAGTAAGATCGTTCTATTTTCTTGCTAGACCTATAGTTTCTAAGTCGGTCTCTCTCTATCTCTGGGTTATCTCTCTCAAAACCTTAATTTCATCTCTTAACTCTTTAGATCTGTAACAGATCTGAGAATATTTGAACTATTTTATTTATTCTCTATGAAAACCTTTCTGATTTTTGAAACGTCTCTTCATTTTTCTGACTAGGGTTTCTAAAACCTTTCTTCAAAACAATTCTCGTTGATTTTCTAAGTCTTATTCCTTGATTCTTATGTGTTTGATCGATTTGTTAAACTCCCTTTTAACCCTAATTAGTTATGTTGAAAACCCCTAATTTCTTGGCTTTAGTTTTGGATTCTGAGTTCGTCTTTATTGTCTATTCGCTCAACATGTCTGTATGTTTGATTAATTTGAGTATTTTGTGATTTTTGCCCTGGTAACATCTCATTAGGGTTTCTGATTTGGTTCTTCCTGTTTTTTTACTCTGTTTATTTGTTTATTCTTGGAAGTTTATAATATCTCCCTTAAAATTAGTATTACTTTGATTCTTTGAACCCCTGACTTCCTGGGTTGATACTCGTATGCCTATTTCTGATTATTTCCCTATTTTTCATGACTTTTAAATTACTGCTTGCTTTTTTTACGACTGATTGTATTACTTACTGATTCTTAGTATTGTTCCCTTAATTAGAACTTTATGAACCTAGCCCTAATTACTTGTTCTATACCTTCACTGTTTGAAGTCTTTCCTTATTTGTTATACTCCAGCTATATATGATTTCTTTCCTTAATTTGTTTCCTGTCCTTTATCGTTTAAAATGATTCATTTAATTAAGGGAGTAGTGGGACTGATTTTTGCTTTGATTGATTCCGAGTTCCATAATCACTGTACAATTTTGATTTTAACCTTATTTTACCTAACTTTCAGACTACTATATATATTTATCTCTTCTACTCTCATTAGACAGTCTCATAGACACACGAACTCACATTAGTTCACATCTCTCATACACTCAAAAGCTCTTCTGCTCTCTTTGTTACTTGCTATTGTTACTAAATTAGTCGGCTGCAAGCCAAGGCTAATTATTGCACTCTCATGTTGTTCACTTTGTGTTTACTCTCTTTACTGGTATGTTCTGATTTTAAATTCAAGCTCCCAAACAAATGTGTTTCCTATTGCTTCAGTTTATCATATTCATGATTTTTTTTCCGTCTATTATTTTGTTGTTCAACATGTAATTGACCTGTCTACATTATTGCTTCACCCAGCATGTTAGTTATGTCCTACCCCTTTTAGGATCGACATGTTTACTCCCCCTTGTATTCTGTCTCAGTGTAACTCTACTATGTGTTTGAATGCTTGTCTATTTGTTTTCCAGCTCTGGCATGGACATGTTTTTGCAAAACTGATTTGTTACCCTAAGTTTTCTTGATGCTATGCTTAATCATGTCTAGTACTTCTATGTCTTCACAGTTGCTATGAAATCCTACTATGTCATCTCCCAATCCCATAAACCCCCTAAATCACTTCTGATTCTATAACTATGTTCTAATTAGCACTCTTGAATCCATGTTTACTATTTGCACTATTAGCCACCCCTTAATTGCAAAAGACTTCTGTTTATTATATGTGTATTATGTGTCCCCAGTCCTCAATTATCCCTGTGTTAAAGTCTATTGTTGAGCAATGTTGAATCTGATTGTTGTATGGTTGATCTGTTGTTTGTTTAATTACCCTACTCTTGTTCAAACTATTTTACTACTAAACTTCATACTTTTATAAACTTCAACTGAGTCTTTTCAATATTGTTTTATACCAAAGCCTTTTCAAACTATGTCAATCACTCTCACTCTACTCTTAGGTCCTTAAGTTCTGCCCCTCCAGTGTATGACTGCTTTGGGCTTCCTGTGAGATCCCTATGAACTCTGATGCACTGGAGCTGGCTCTTCCACACTGCACTTACTCAGTTCTGGTTATGAAATCTGGGTGTGAGCTGCCCGAGATCCTTGAGGTCCTTAGGGAACTCTGACATACCTCGACATGAGAAAGGCTATGAAACTTTGGCATATGAGGCTATGGACACCTGGTACATTTGGGCCTACTTTAGGCTCCCTATAGTTTAACTTCTTCTTTTCCTTTATCGATTTATGTAATTTATTCAGCTGGTCTGTAACAATTATTTGTAAACAGATATTGGGATTGGCCAGTGAAATGGGGAGGGTAGTTATATATTCTATCATTGGGTAGAAATCATACCTTAGGCTTTTACCATTCCCTATTTGCATTAGAATTCATGCTTATGACCAATATATTCATTCAAACCATGCCAAACATGCATTAGATATCATGTCTTTAAGGCTTTTCATGTTTACTGCTTTAACGTACAGCATGTCCTTAATTTATGCTTATGCCTAGTACTTAGAAATCCTTCTCCTAGGATAATAAAGTGAATACAAAATTGTTACTCCTGTGCATTCAAAATCATGTTTTCAATCATCCTGTAACTCTTTGTGCATTTAGAAATCATGCTTTAGGAATTTCGTGCATTCTAAAATCATGCGTTAACCATTCCGCATTTATATGTGCATATTAGATACCATGTTCTAGGACTCTATTTGCATTTGCTTAACCACGCCTAGTTTAAACTACTGATTCAGGAAAAGGTATATTACAATCTCACATATGATTATCCTGTTTTATATCAAACTGGTGACAATCCCTGCATTTTCGTAACACTTAGAACAACCTGTTTTTAGGTAAAACAACTTCTGAACTGTCTAAAGGTTGACAGGCTTAAAAATCAGTAGGCAAACTAATTAGGGCCCTACCTCTGAGTTTATAAACAAGCTGCATATTTCTGTGCATGGGTATTCACTTAGATATCCTGTCTTAGGTTTTTGTCAAATAAAACTGCTTCTTGTTTGTGTTTGAGATGTGCTGATTATGTGCATTACTTGTGGAGGTAAATCTGGGCCTCATAATTACGTTCCTGCATTTTAGTCATATTTTTTCTTGCCTGTCGCTTAGAATTTTATCCTTTTAAACCTTAGGGGTATATCTAGAACTACCTATACTTAGAGGTCCTAAATTCCTCCAAGACCATTAAGAAGGGACGGGTAACAGCACGCATAGAGATCGCTAAATAAATTCGCTTAGTAACCGCTAAGGGATGGGGTAATTGGTAGATATGGATATGATGATCGGTGCGCTAATGTCACGTGTACCCCTCACTGAGGAGTGATTACTGGGCATTGCACTAATGTGATCCTATAGGATAAACAACTTTGGACTTCCCTATCCCCTACATATGTGTGCTTAGACCATAAATCTTTCAAAACTTTATTACATATGTGTGATTAGACTATGAATCTTTTCAAACCATTATTTGTTTACATGTGTATACTTTGACTGCCTATTTGCTACTTGTTCGAATTCACAAAGTTCGTTTGGCCGGGAACTACAGTTGTGGACTTTGAGGGGTGCCTACCACCTTCCTCTTGGAGTAATTTCAAGCCCTTACCCAATCTCTGGTTATTCAATTAGTATTATTGTGACCCTTAATAGATGCCCTAACGAACCTTAATTCGTTAGGTGGCGATTCTTCAAATCATTCACATCCTTTATCCCAAAAGGAAATAGTTGTCCCAGTAATTTCAAAAACCCTGACCGATCCGAAAGGAGAGGAAAGAGGGGGGCGCGACACTTAGTAGTGGTACAACTTTGGATTCTACTGTACTCATCTAGACTAAGTCCACAAACAAGCCATTTATCGGCTTTAGCATTCTTCCCTCATTTCCTTAAGTACTCAGCAGTGTAGTCAGCTCTTGTCTTTGGCACATCTACTCCTTCGACATTTTTCTTCAGTATAGCCATTGGGCCATCGGTGACAATGTCCCATAGCTCATAGTCCTCTCCTATGATGTGATCTCTCATTCTGCTTTTCCACCAAGAGTAGTACTAGCCGTTGAAGAGTGGTGGCCTAGCAGTGGATTGCCCTTCCTAGTTTCCAGGTGGTGCACTCATCTTGATCTTCTCCTAAGATGTTAGCCTCTTCAAGGATAACCTGATCTGATACCAATTGATGTTATAACTTCAATATCACACAAGAAAAGGGGTGATTTGTGTGGTGTCCAATTTTTCGCGTGCATAGATTATAGAAGGACCTGGTTCTTATAAGTGTTCCTTAACCTACTATTGTTGAAATAGTAAATGCGAAAAGTAAAGAACACAAGTATTTTTAGAAAACACCCGGCTCAAAAGGTGAAAAAATCACGACCTACTACTCAGTAGTATTTTCCCCAACACTCCACTAAATAACTAAGCCAAAACAGCATTTACAAAACACTTTGTAAACCTAAGGATTAACACTAATCTCGTTGTAGAAACGAGCCTCTAAATGTTGCGACAACTTCAAGTTAACTCTAACTTGAATACTCAGAGTACCTATTACAATTGCCTCTAGATAAAGCTGAAAGATATAATTTGAAAACCACCTACTACAATTGAACTAGAATAAAATACAGACACTTGGAACTAGTTCTTCTATTTGGTTCATGTAGCTTCAGGTTCGCACACTTGAATCACACAAGAACTGCTTGCAAAATTCTTTGCTATTTTGCTCTCAACTTACGTTAAACTTCTGCTTTTGTGCGTGCCTGTATAATGAGAATATCCTGCAATATATAGAGTTAGCAGACGAAGAAACAACTAGAGTTCTAATGCTACTCTTCCTTGGTGGAAGAGTTCTAGTTGTTCTCAACTTCTAACTCCTCCCTTATCTTCGATAGTATTCTCTTTGAGTAAGGAGTCCTTATCCTTATCAATTTTGCAACTTTTTTTATCAGGAGATATCAGATGTATCAAGTTAAGCTATCTCCTTCAAGTGCATCCCTTATGCTCAAATCTGCTTGTGTCAGTGTACACAGGGGATGGACCTGGTTCATGTATGAGATTCCTTTGTCAATTTTCAAAACAAAACTTCACTTGGGCCAACAGTGCTCAAAGAAGCAGGAAATCGTAGCACACTCAACTGTAGAAGCTGAATTTATTGTTGCAGCTGCAGCAGTTAATCAAGCTCTTTGGCTAAGGAAAATCCTGTTAGATCTTGGCCTGGAGCAACAAGCAAGCACCGAAGTGTTTGTGGATAATCATGCAGCCATAGCAATTCTCATAATTCAGTTTTCATGGTAAAACCAAACATTTTTGTATCAAAGTGTACTTTCTTAGGGAAGTGCAAGAAGGAGGAAAGGTGAAATTTGTGTATTGCAGGTCAGAAGATCAAATTGCTGATCTGTTTACAAAGTCATTTCATGTTAATAGATTTGAGTTTTTTTGAAGCAAACTTGGAGTCTGCAATTCTTGAGGTAGGAGGAGTGTTGTAGTTGCCTCAAAAATTGTAATATTGTTGTAGTCAATAAAATCAGGAGCTTAGTTGGGCTGCAGAAGTTGAGGAATACACACCAGATTGTGTTGACTCTCTTACAGATATTTAAGATTCTATTTTTCTTTTTGAAAGTTTATTAGCTATCATCAAGTTCAATTCCTCCTTTTTAGTTAGCAATAGAGTTGTTTAGCATATTTTTAGCAATATTTTATTGATTGACAGTGAGTTACGGACTTTATGTATTTAAGCAAGCTTTCATGATCAATAAAAAGACAGATCTTTCTGTCAATAGCATTAACATCTCTTCATGTAAATATCTTTCAAGAATCCTTGCAACAAAGAGGATATTTCACCTACTACCTAGGACCAGTTGAGCGATGATAACCTGCAGCCTTTGGATTTGCACACTGGAATCTCATTGTTGCAGCCTTCTATAGTTCCATGACACAATGATATATCTCAACAATTGCTTGGAGAATTATCAGTAGCACAACAACAGCATGAACCTCTAGAACCTGTTCCATCCACTCCACAGCATCTAGGCACCATCAAGCACAACCCACTCGAACTCACCTACATCTACAGATTCATCATCTCTCGATCCCTCCAGTATACCAGGTATTCTATTGTTTGTGGATCTGCCATCTCTACCATGTACCACAACTACACAACATACCATCTCAAATGACACCAGACTACCTGCTCAACCTAACAGTCCCTCCAGTATAGGCAGAGCCAGGATTTGAAGCTTATGGGCTCGAGTTTCTAATCAGTTTAAGCTACTTGGTTCTAAATTAATAATTTGTATATATTTAATAAATTTCTTAAGACAAATAGGGTTTGAACTAAAGTTACTGGGTTCGGCCGAAACTGCAACCACACGGCTAGCTCTGGCCCTGCCCTCCGGGACCCATCATATGCTCACACGAGCTCAAACTAGATCACTGCCCAACCCCACCTTCCAAATCCTTATTACATCAGTTTCCTTAGATACCAAAGAACCAAGAACCATTAAGGCAGCATTGTCTAGTCCTCATTGAGTGGCAGCCATGCACGAGGAGCTTCAAGCTCTAAGATCAAATGATAGTTAGGATTTAGTTCCTCGTCAACCACACATGAACGTAGTTGGTTCTAAATAGGTGTTCAAAACTAAAGGTAGATGGATCTGTGGAACGCTTCAAGGCAAGCCTTGTTGCCAAAGGTTACAACCAAATTGAGGGAGTCGACTTTGGCGATACTTTTAGCCTAGTAGTAAAAATTGCAACCATCCACATTGTCTTGTCCATTGCCACGACTTTACACTGGACTATCAAACAGCTTGATGTCAAGAACGCCTTCCTCCATGGTGATCTCAAAGAAATTGTATTCATGGAACAACCACCAGGGTTCAAGGATCTTTTTTTCTTCATTCATGTTTGTCGCCTCAAGAAAGCTCCCAGGCTCCCTAGGCATGGTTTCACAAATTCAGTACCTTTATTTTTCATCTTGGCTGCTCGTGTAGCATGGATGACACATCTTTATTTCTGTTACATTCACCAAAAGGTACTATATTACTGCTATTCACTCCGTTCCAATTTAGATGACATATTTTTCTTATTAGTTCGTTCAAAAACGAATGACACATTTCTATAATTAAAAATAATTCAAGTTTAATTTAAACTTTTTATTTTATCCATTTTACCCTTAATGAGAAGTTTTTATATCCATACAAATGTCATGGCCCTACAAAACTTTTACCCCTTAAGCTTTTAAGATCACAAGTTTCAAATGTCTTCCTCTTTTTTCTTAAACTCCGTGCCGAGTCAAATTAACTCATCTAAATTGAAATAGGGAGTAATACTTTTATATGTTGATATCATCATGAGAGGAAGTCATCCTTCCCCGTTGAATGACCTCATTTCCATTCATCCTTCCCTGTTGAATGACCTCATTCGCAATCTAAGCTCTAGGTTTGCAGTCAAGGATATGATACCCTCCATTACTTCCTTGGAATTGAGGTAACAAGAACTGCCGATGCCTGATAGGTGATGGTATCACACCGTTCTCAAAGAAACCGTACGTGACACTCTCGCGTCATATGGCTCTGTCCAGGAAGCAGGACCTTCTCTTTCCTTTGACCAGCGGGTCCTCAAACCTTTATGATTTCATGACGAACGTGGTCTCCATCTTCGAACTTCTCGTTCGATGAGACCCCAGGTCTCACTGTTTTTGTTGTCTAAGTCATGCCTTAACCTCGTTAGAAAGCGAAGTTGGCTAGCTGACGGCATATCTTTTACGTCATCGGCCACATAGTCCGCAGCGTGTTTCACTGCATCGCATTTGCCGTGGCTGAATCCCCGATCGCTCATTGGCAGAACATCTTGATGTGTGCGTCTAGTTTGTCTTGTTTCGAGTCAAAAAAAAATATACCCTTGATATACTTCGAACCAAGATGACCTCCACTAGAGCTATAGCCATTCCTCTTTCACAGAAGCACGATCTCCATGAGTCTACCGGTGCTTTGTTGACGCCTCGGAATACAAGAGTACTGTTGTTAGGTCCCTTTTGTACCTAAATCTTACCAGGTCAGAGATATCCCATGTTGTGAATCTCCTTTGTCAATATATGCATACGCCCACTTAAGTCCATTGGGCTAGTGTAAAACGTGTGCTCCGTCATGTCGCGGGAACGACTGACTTTGGGTTACGAATTTCAGTAATGTCCTCGTTAAATTTAGTTGGATTTTCTAATGCAGACTGGCTTGGCTGCCCTTTATCTCGTCGATCCACCACTGGCTTATGCATTTAACTAGGCTCTAACCTCATCTCATGGGCTTCTAAGAAACAAAAATACTATAAATAGCACGGGCTAGTCAGTTTTCGGACTGGTAATTGAAAAATAGCGAGCGTTTGTAAATTCATTGAAAAATAGCCATATTTTGCTGCAACACGTGGTGCACCTGCGTATGAACTTCCAGCATATTATGTTGGAACTCCAGTATATTATGCTTGAAGTTCACATGTAAAAGTTCGAACTCCAGTATTTTATGCTGAAATATTTTCCAGATTTTAGACAATGTTTTGTCCAGATTTATCTTTGTATGAAAAATGGCTAAATTTCGATTACTTTTGAAGTTGTGGTTATTTTTGAGTTACTACTTGTAAATCTGGCTATTTTTGAATTTCACGGGACAAAATACCCTCGCCTGCTCCAGCCCCGAAGCTAAATACCGATCCATGGCTTCTCCTCCCATGGGTAACCTATATATTAAGAGATATTGGTCTATCTTTTTCTCGGCCGCTTGAATTGTTTACTGATAACATTAGTGTACTTCATCTCACGGCTAATTCAGTGTTCCATGCTCGCACGAAGCACATCGAGCTTGATTATCACTTATTGAAGGTGCAATGGTTGCCAAATTGGTTCCTTCACTGCAACAGGTTGCAGATATACTGGAAAAAACCATTGTCCAAATTTCAGTTTCAGACATTGCGCACCAAGCTCAGAGTTGTACGACACCCCAACTCTATCTTGAGAAGGACTGTAGCTCTAAGCCATGTGTGTGTCTCTCTAATATGATCGATGTATATGAGTTCCTATACATTGATCATATTAAAGAGACAGACTAAACTACTCAAGTATCCTTTATGTAAAGTATTTAAGTTTCTCGTGTAACCATTATGTGAATCATAAAAGCTAGAAGCTAAACATTCAAAGCTTATTTATATATTTTTTCAAACTCTAGTGTATTACTCCTTCCGATTCACAAGAAGTGTCCAGTTTCCTTTTAGCACGCTCATTAAGAAACTACTAAATCCTATGCAAAAAAACCTAATATGACTAAACTACCCTTATTAAAGTATTGGTCACATAATTATAGTGAGGAGTGAGAAAAGTTTTTTTAGGGATATGCACATAAGGGTAAAAGAGTAAAAACAAATTGAATTGTTTCTTGATAACATAACTAGACACTTATTTTGAACCAAAATGAAAAAGGAAACTCGACACTTATTATGAACCGGAGGGAGTATCATGGAATTCATAAAAGGCGGCAAAAGATGGAAAAGTGGTCTCTGCGGCCTTTACTAAATTGTGGGTATTTTAATCCAAGTATTATTCCGCATAAAACGTGACTAAATTTTAATTGATTTGATTTCGCGGCTAATTTTCAAGTACCAGTTAACAATGGCTATTTTTCAGAATATTACCACATTCTTCATCGGCCCATAAGTGTTGGCCGATGGTTTACCAGTCCTATGGTAAAAATATGAGGAACTTTTAGAAATTATTATTGTTTAGTGACTATTAACTTCATATAGCTATCATATACATAATTATTTTCTATAACTACTATTTAGTTGTTACGCGGTTGTATTCGCGAACCTGTATTCATGAATATAGTAGCGAAATTCGCCTAAAAATAGAGGAGTTCAGCTGTGCGACTGTATTCTCTATATTCGCTTTGCCTAAAAATAAGGGAATCCAGTTGTTTAATAACGGAAAGAGGATCAATTAGCTTGTATCTCTCCTAATTTAACTCAACAAAATCCATTTTACATAAATTTCACTGCTACTACGATGTCTTCAATGTATTCACGCAATTTTATTTATACAGTGAGGTAATCAAGAAATAGGGTGTATACCGTTCTATTTAATTCGACTGTATACACTGTATTCATTTCACAAATATTTGTTATTCACTATTATACATTTTATTCAATTCGACTATATTCAAACAACAAAAAAGCACAAACACAATGATATTCGGTTATATTCAAAAAATACAGACCTTCGAAATACATAAATACAGGCAAAAAATAATGTATTTATACAAAAATATAATGTATTTGAGTGTATTTGTACAAAATACAATGTACTTGTATCATTGTATGTGACTAAATAGCAAAGAATTGTAGATGGCATTTTTCGGCCAAGCAAAATACGATATACATTGTATTAAAACTAAAAATGAAGACGAACAAAAACCCAACCCTGAAATCTTCTCCCGCGTACCCATGGCCACATATGTTCGCCTAAGAGTATGAGCCAATAGTAGGTTATAACGCCGATGATGATTCTAACGACGACCACGATGATGACGCCAACGATTCCACTGATTTGATGGAGAAGAGAGAGGATTGAAAAACTTGTTGATAGAGAGAGAGAGGGGGGGGGATATAATTGACGTATTTCATACTTCAATAGTAGATATAAATAAATACTTATTTTGCTATAAAATAGAAAAGGTGGCTATAAGTAATAATATTTTAAAATTATTTTATTTTATAATAAATAGAGTGTAATAATTTGCAATAGTAGGTAAAATTTTCTAAAAGTATCACGGTATCCTATTTGGTCACCCCAATCCACCTTTTTCAAAATATTTAACTGGTACCTCATACAACAGCTTCTTTTCTGTTTCTTTTCTCTTTTTCTTTCTTTTTCTTAGTTGTTGTACAATAATATTTTCCAATATATAGTAATTGAAGTATAATGCTTTAAAGAAATGGGTCTTAAATTTCGAATATGAAACATTGTTGCGATCAAACACGCTCACGCAAGTATACGAGGTCGTCAAGTAATAGAGTACTGAGTAGAATATCGTTCCCACGAAAACTTATGATTAACTTTTGACTGATTCAAACTCAAACAACTTATCGATTCAATAGATTTCTCACAAAATGTATAAGTAACTAATTTACTACCTAAAACTATCAAGCAATGAAATAACTAGAAATCAACCACAACACTTAAACAATTTCGGATAACAATAAATAGGAGATGATATTCTAGGGTCACGGGTTAGCTAACAATCATGTTGCGTTCTTGGCTTAAAATGATCAATTGATTTATCTGGATTGTTGATTGACAGGGTTGATACTATTCATAAGAATCTGTCGAGTTCTTACTCGACTACTCAAGCTAACTTAATGCATATATGTCTATGGAATTAAGATTAACAAGAAGGCATTTACACTTCCTGTATTTCAACCAAGCAAGGCAATTCGGTATATTTCTATCCTAATTGCGAATCTGTTCCCCGATGTCCGGGTTCAAGAACCTTCTCTATTTAATTCTATATGCAATCTAGAATTTTCACTTTCGAGTTCAACCCTATATTCGTAGATAGTATTTCACTATTAGCTACTCAAAATAATTAAATAAACAACCCAATACGATAAAATCAAATTTGATAGGCTATAATTACGTATTTTAGTCACTTATTACACTCCAGTTTACTGCACTTTAATTGAGTTTGAGCTTTAATCGCTAGGGTTTTGCACTAACTGTGTACTTTATGCCTTGTAGGTGTTATTCCGAGCTATATAGATGTTATGGATTGAATTTAAGTGATTTGTAGATTTGAAGTCTGAGTAAACGCTCAAGGAATTAAGTCGGGATCGTGTTCGGGAGTCAAATTTGATAGTTGAGAACAAACAAAGACTCGAGGAGACATATTATGCACTGTCTAGTAAAATAGACATAACTTTTTTCTCCAAACTCCATTTGGTATATATAATATATTTTTGGAAAGCTAACTCAAAGGGATACAACTTTCATGTTTTACGTTTTTCCAAATTCCAAACGTAACAGGGTCAAAAACGCGATCTAAACTGCGACTGCGGACCTGACGCGGACTGGGCAGAATAAAACCCCACTAGTGCGACCTCTAGCGCGAGATTAGTGCGGCCGCGCTAGTGGCGGCCTCGAAACTTGTCCTTTTTCGCGTAGGAGAAGGTATAATTATTTGGGCTCGACCCTACTTAGTATATATACATGGGAGAATATTATTTTTGAGGGATTGAACATATTTTGGACATAAATTCGACCTAAAGAGGCAAGGAGGGCAATTGAGCATCAATCCATATCTCCTTCTCTTGTGA